>JZKD02S1683325.1:50395-89548 GCA_000966675.3 Picea glauca
CTCATAAAAGAGGGTTGCCTTCTAGGGAAAAAAACCCTAACATAATCTCTACTATTAGATCTGCGACCTTATAATGAATGGTCCAGATTTACAATGAAATTACAATATACTTTTATAAGGCAATTTTTTCTTCGCGGGCTTCGCCCCCGAACCCCCGCTGGGGGCCCGCTTGCCCCTAGACCCCCCAGCCGGGGGGATGGACCCCCCGGACCCCGCAGAGGGGGTACCCCTCTGCACACCCCTGCGTGGAAGAGTGTACATACTTCTGGGGTGTAAATACTTCATGGGGTATAAACACTTCATGTGGTGTAAATACTTCATGGGGTATAAACACGGCTGAAAGCAAGGACCTCTTAATCAGAAAGATAATCAGGCTCCACAACCAACATAGTTAAGCTCTTTTCCGACTCTCTAAAAAAAAAAAGATTTCTGGGTGAACTTGTCTCTTTCACACTCATTAAATGGATTTGAAAAGACGTTTATTTGGTGTAAGTTTAACCCCTTTTCCGACCAACTAGACTACTTACAAAAAAGGAATACTCTAGTCACCATTGGCTATAAGAGTTCTCATGGGTATTATTTTATACTTTTTTGGGCCTAGGGGACTAAATCTACGAAAAAGGACATTATTTGGAGTTAAGTTGTAATCACATTCCATCACCCTACTTGCAGTATTGAGCCTATTTCTGATTCCCTCTTTCTCATAATAAGCCTCTTACTCCAACAATTTGCATCACTAGCCAAACAGAGCCTTTTTTATATCCTTTGCAGCTTGACACCCTGTACCCTAAGAGGAAACATTCCCCCGAGTGTCCATGCCTCGCATGCACTTCCTTGCATTGATCATAGGTATGTTCCATTGTTTTGATATAGTTTCTTACTTGTGACACTCATTTCCTCTCCTGTATCATAACATTTCTTTGTCTATGAAAAAACAAAAAAGGGAAAATAATATTATCTCTTATTGGCAATAGTTGTGTCTCCTTTGAACAAAGCACAAAATTTTGAGTCCACTATCATCTAAATATTTGGTTTAGGATGACCTTAGGAATTTGAGTTCGTTACTTAGAGTTTAATCCTTCGACTGGTGATTCTTCTAGTCCCTATGGAGATTTCATTGATGCCTCCTGCATCATGAAGTTTTATCATCTAGTCTATGATGCCTGAGTTATCAAGGGATGTCTATCATTCTGTGTCGTCCATTTCTAAAAAATATTGACTTTTCATTTCAGACATACCCTCGGTGTATCTCAAAGTCACATGAAATTGTAGTCCTATCATGCACCTTGGTCCTACTTTCATTATGGGTAGGTAACCTTGAACCCAACCATTAACATTTCCTCATTGGTCGTTGACTGGGGGATTTTCATTGTGTTCGATGGAAAGAAATCTATTCACACATTGGGATTCATGCAATGTCTTGCATTCCATTAGCCTTATTGGTGGCTTCCTCTCCTTTATCGATAGTCTTCCTCATTGGCTTCTATTTAGAGGATCTCTTTCATGCACTACCTGCATTTTGTGCATGCGGGAGATGCACAGGTTCATTGGTTCATGAACATCCTATTCATCCGAGCACCTCGTAATCATTAAGATATTTCTTTGTACCTCACGTTGACTGATGATAGATTCCCTAATGCTCTCCTTTTAGCAGGTCTCCTTCCATCAAATTCAACTCATCTATTCTGGAAATGAGGCCTGGATTCCTATGAGTGCCTAGAGGCTTACAGTCATCAGTGGCAGGTTGTACCACCATCGACAGTTGGGAATACATCAATGTCTCCTTATCGATGGATTTTTCAAGTGTTTGACCTCAACACCCTTAATCACACTTGTAAGAATGTACTTGGTGCCTTGATACCTACTTTAATTATTAGTAGGTTGTCTCATGTTTGTTAACGATATACGTTAATGAGTGGTAATCAAACAAAGTCTCATTGTGTTTGACCTCAACTCCTCTATTCACATAATGTAGACTTGCACCTTTAGTGGATAGTGTAGAATAAATCTAGCTTACAATAACATCTTTCCTAATATGTTGTTGTCTTTCATTGGACCAATACCTATATTACTTCAGTGATCATGGGAGATCATATTGTACTTCATTATATACAGATATATTCACATTGATTTTGAGACTAGATTCCACTGTGCCTTGTTCGTGACTATGGCAGCCTATGGCATATGTTTTCTTTGTATTCATGGTCATGAACAACTATTTGATATATTTCCACATGGATTTGCAGTGTAATTCGTATTGGCAGCCATGTGTAAAAAGTCATTATGGATTGTAATATTCTCATGAGTAACTATCACTTCCAGCTAAGTCTCCATTACTCTACTTCTAGGAATTATAATGTATTTCGACCATCGAAGATACTCCTCTAACCTCACACATTAGGGGGCATAAGTTACATAAAATTTTTCCTCACCCCATGCAACTTGCTTGGATGGCCTTTCCATTTCCCTATGCAGATCTAAAGTCAACTTTTGTACCTTCTAGAGCCAAAAAAAATATGTTTCCACATATATGCGCCCTATCTGTTATACAACAAGCGTATACACAGGTTACTCCACTACAACCCGCATACATCAGGTTTGGTGCTCAAAATTAAAATTTATGTCGGGTTTCCATACCATGTCACGAGATCCATGATCCTTGACCTTCCATATACTGGAAACTCTCTGAATCGGCCCTTTAATTCCATTTGAAGGATATAAATTGAGCCATATCCAAGCCTTGGAAAAAAAGAGAGAATTCAACTTTGAGAGAAAAGACACTCTGGATAATTTTCACTTCATATTCAGTCTACATCCCTTTATCCTTGAAAGTACGAAATCCTTGTTCAACCCCCAAGCTCTTCCTTCTTTGTGATGGAGAACCTCATTGTCTCATTTATATGAGCTTGCCTTTGGTGGAGGATTGAAGTGGTGGAGGCCCAACTGGAGGGAATTATTTTCTTGGTTTCGATATGTGTCGGTACATAAGTTTGTCACATATATACTTCTACTGATTATTTTAATAGAAATACTCTTTTCTCATCCAATTGATATCTTGCAAATGTTTGAATTATTATTCCATGGGAATATTTTTCATGAATGTTAATGGATTATTCTAATCTATATGCTAACACTATATATCATCTCCATATGCTTGTGTATCTTGGTTGTTGAGGACAAGTTGCAGTTATAAATCTTTGAGTTGCATGCTCAACGATGGTCTTCATCAAATGTTTGGACAAGGTAGGCCCTTGGCCTTGTCTTGTTAGAATTTCATTTATATAGCATATTTTGGATTATAATTTATTTCTGTGTGTGATTTTGTATGTTTTGGTTTATCCCATGCCATAGAGATATTTTCCTCCTAACACACAGAATCCAACTGTGTTGAACCTACTCACTCGACATCCAACTTCTGGCAGGTCTGCATCAAAATATCACTACATAGACTAGGGAGAAAAATAATCTGAATCGAATGATCGATATTCACTTCGTGTGATTAAATCAATGGTCGATGGTGAATCAATATTTCTATCCATCGGAAAAGTGAGTTACCCTAACCACATTTTTATCCCGATAAGACTTCTCCAATGAACCTGTTCCCACAGATCCAATAGTATTCATGTTAGAAAATCGATGGCCCCGATTAGATCAGTACCTAAAACTACATGATAGTTAATGCCTCTTCCATATCCATTCAACATGTGAATAGGTGGGGTCCTAAAAAAATATACAACTAGGATTAAATCAGAATATGTCTCCCTCAGATTAATAGTTCTTGTCCACTCACAGTCTTCCACCATCGAAATACTCCCTCTCCAAGTGATCGTGAAACTTCCTGATCAACCTTTTCTGATGAGGCTCCTCTGATAGATACGTCGGTCCTTAGATCATCACATCTAATGATCAAGGATCACTCAAAATATTATAACTACAAGAAATTTAACTGACATTGCTCTTTACCTAGGTTTTGTACCTTAATATGGATAATTTCAGATCCAATGATCCGAAATCTACTAGCATGTTTATTGATAGATCCATAGTCCTCATATATTGGCATCAAAATTCCTCCATTAGAGAACCTTCCTACACCCTTTCTAAACATTCCTGACTAACTACTTTATGATAGACTCATCAATGAATCATTCAGGCATCTACGACCTAGATCTGATCAGATTGATTTCTAATAGATCGACGACTCATAATTTCTCGGTACATTTCCATTGAGGATTAGTTGTGACCTATCACATTGGGTTGTCCCGATGAAATCACCTTCCAATAAGATTTCTCCCGAGGCCCAAATCTCCGACGAGTGGTCAAGATCTACATGTTTCCCGAATCAAGAGTTGTCGTTCTTTTAGGTTCCAATAAAGGTTTTCAACCAGTTTAAAGATGGTTTTGAGGATTTAGAAATCCGATAGTTCTTCAAAGCTCTCTCTACCAAATTTTAACTCAATTTCTATGGGATCATAAACCACTCTGCAACCAACTAGGAGTACTCCACTGCAAAACCCTAAATGAAGATCTTGCATCTTGGAATCTTTCCATTAAAAAATATGAGAAACCACCAAGTTAAGGAATATTCTAGGACTTAAAAATCCTACATTATCCCTATAAGGATTTAGCCCCCTTCCCTCAGGATACTAGACCACTTCCCCATCAACTGGGAATACTCTACCCTGAACACTATGTTATCCCTAAAGTCTACACCAGACTGCTATGGCACAAGAGCTAGGGCACCTCAGTTATTGCAATGGTTTTTGTAGGTCAAGATTGGTTTAAAGTTGGTTTTAAAGATCAAATCATCTATATAAGATGAAATATAATATATCTGATTATGCCCTTAATATCAAATTATCAACAACATTTCACTTGGTCAAAGGCATTCACACTTATAGGTTAGATAAATAGGAAAAGTAGAAGAAATACAAGACACAAGCTAACAATCTGTTTACTTGCATAAAGAATATTTCCAGGTTCAAAATAATATTTTGAAACTTGAAACAAGTATTTGAATGCAATCCTTCAAACAGATAATTTAACAACAAAATTTTCACTGAGAATATGAAAAAGGAAGAAATTAATGCTTTGCAAAAACCTCAATTGCATTCAAATAAGATAGATAAAAATGAGAGACATAGGTAAAACAATCTAACCATCAGAATGTTTGATTCATTGAGTGTAAAATGTTGCAGGATTTTAAGCTCTTTACAAATTCTAGATCTATATCTTTCTTTCAAATTTCACTAAAATTGAACATCGATTCCTTCTAAGAGGAAGATCCACCCCCATTCCTTCCATTTGTTTTAATATATAAATTCATCATTACAAATCTCATATCCAAAATAGGTGGATCTACAACCAACTAATGAATAGGTGGATATTGTTGACATCTAATTCCCCAAATCGAAACCATGAGGTGGCTGCCAGTTATTTTGTTGATTGAGTATTTTTAGGAAACCAAATTGGTGGATTTAGGAAAAAATAATCCTTAAATAACCACATGTATCTCCCAAATGGTTTGCTTGTTTTTGGGAAACAACCCATAAGTACTCAAATGAGACCATTCTGCAAGTGGGTTTTTGACGGAGTTTTCAAATTTCTCATCATTTGGTCGGAACACACGTGCGAAGTTGACTGCAAAAATAGTCACCTATAGGTTTTTCTTCATCGCATTTAATAGTTTTCAAAATAGGGGTGTTACAAAAAAAACTTCCTTTCAGTAGCATGAGTTAAGACTGATAATACCTACACATCTTAATAAGATCACCATTCATATAATACATGGCCTAATTTTGAAGCTTAGGAATGATTGTATAAAGTACCAAGTTGCACAATATGCATGTATGATTGAAATGCGTTGTCAAAACTTACGGTTTTTGCAACACATTATTTGGAAATAATGTTATTTTTAGCACTAGAAAAACTACACTATTTTTGCAGCCAATTCATTTTTGAACTCAAAATTTAGGAAATCCTCACACATTAGGAAATTAAATCAAACCATCTATGATGTGATCAATTAAAACCTATGGAATCACTTCTTAACATACCTTATAAGAAACAATGAAATTGAATTAAATCAAAGGAAACCAAACCAAAAACTGAACAGAGAACATGAAGTATAAAGCAGATAAAGGAAAGATTAATATGGATAAGGATTATGAGTGACTAGGGTAGTCTTAGGTCTAGAGGAGAAATCATGCATGTGGTTTAGGTACTAACATTGGCTCCATTTGGGGATGATGTTCTCCTTGTGAGATATCAAGAACTGCAAACCTTGTGCCTCCAATTTTTCTGTGTTTTCACTATCCTTTTTAAATATGCTCTCACTACATATAGCTTGTTCATACTGCTGAGTAAAAACCACTAAGATAACATAAAACCACCAACCAAATATTGGAAATACATTTTGAAAAGCAAACTTGTTTCATCCAAGTGCCTTCCATTGGGATATGGAGTCATTATTTATGTTGATCTATTGCACACCAAACCAAACTATAAAATAAATACTCAAATAGCGAGCTTATTCATCACACCTCCTACTCATATTCAATTGAAACCAAGCTAATTATGTATAGATAAACTTCCAATGTAGCCAAGAACGTATTTCACTAATAAATTGATTTTCTTGTTTGTAGCTAAATGAGATAATGCAGTAAGAATGAAAATTTTGCATCAGAAATTTAATAAGTAGCTTGTACTTACTGTTGCAATTTAATTGCATCCTAAAAGATGAAAATTTTGGTCTTCTGAGAAAATTGACTCCATGTAGACAACTATTGGATCTTGAAGATTATGATAAAAATCCTCTCGTTGATTTACAAGACCAAGATTCTCCTTTGTGATTTATGCTCCATTAATAAGACCACTATCCTCTTGAAACTGTTGCTCATTATTTGATGGGGAAGAAAAAATTGTGGACTGTTATAGTAACTTATCATAACCTCCCTCACTTACTTCCAAAAAATCGTCTTCATAACTATCATACATAGGTTTACTACTATGGAATTCCATGTATATTGATGCAAAAAAATGACCCTTATCATCAGGATATCCATCATACTTAGTTTGATCTTCATTGACAATGAGCTCACTTCCTTCTTGATACTGCTGATGAGAATTTTTAGAAAAAGGAAATACTTCTAGTTGTCCATGTAATTTTTCATCATATTTGATATCAAGATCATTATATTCATCATAAATAGGTGGATCAAAAACTTTTGTATCTTGCAAATAATGACGATTATAAAAAACAAATCCTTGATTTTCTTGAAATGATTCTTCACTAGCATGCATTTCATTGCAATCCAAGGCAGAAAAACATTCATCAATTAGATGATGTTGATCATGATCAATAATATCATCTATAATATATGTCTCTTCAATCATTTATGGAGAAAAAACTTCCTCGTGCGTTTTCTGGCATTCCTTACTAAGAATTTGTGAATAAGTTAAATGAGACTCATCATAAAAATCATCCTGCAAATCTTCCTCTTGGACAAAAGAATTGGAAAAACATTCATGTGAGATTGAATATTCCTCCATCTCTTCATTAGGAAATACTCTTTCATTATTACTATCCTTACTATTGGAAGAACAAATTATTGTATGTTGAATATATACTTCAAATTCTTCATAGTAATTTTCCAAAAGAGACTCAACAGAAAAATACATTTTACAATGATCATGGAAAGTTGCATGAAACTCCTTTAACAAAGAAATGCTAGAGGGAGATAAATATTTGTACCAATCGTGAGAATCTCCTTCTAATGAGTAAATGAACATCTTGATGAGAACATCTTCATGCAAGATATCCATTGATGCATAAGTTCATGAAACTTAAGAAAATGTTTAGTTGGATGATCATATTTACTCTCTTTAAATCTGGGAAGGCAGTCTCCCCGCTCATCTATAGTAGGAACAACATTTGTAAAACTAGGAACAATAGAGAAATCAAATGGTGAAAACATGTTGGCTAAAATAACATCCATTCAAGTATCTGACATCTTGAAATTTTGGAGTCTCCATTGGATTCTTCAATCATGGAGTCACCAAGTGAATGATCTATAGTCGATGTTTAGTGCCTAATCCTTGTTCACCATCAAGAATTAGAATTGATCATTTTCATTCTCCCAGGGAAAGATTTCTTCGTTACTTTGTTCCCAAGCAACAACGTCAAAAGATGTTATCCCTAAAGTATGCACCAGACTGCTATGACACAAGAGTTAGGGAACCTGAATTATTGCAATGGTTTTTGTAGGTCAAGATTGGTTTAAAGTTGAGTTTAAAGATCATATAATCTGGATAAGATGAAAGATAATAGATCTGATTATACAATTAATATCAAATTATTAACAACATTTCACTAGGTGAAAGGAATTCACACTGATAGGTTAGATAAATAGGAAAAGTAGAATAAAACAAGACACAAGCTAACAATCTATTTATTTGCATAAATAATATTTTCAGGTTCAAAATAATATTTCGAAACTTGAAACAAGGATTTGAATGCAATACTTCAAACAAATAATTTAACAACAAAATTTTCACTGAAAAGATGAAAAAGGAATAAATTAATGCTTTGAAAAAACCTCAATTGCATTCAAATAAGATAAAAATGAGAGACATAGGTAAAACAATCTAACCATCAGAATTGCAGGATTTTAAGCTCTTTACAAATTCCATATCTATATCTTTCTTTCAAATTTCACCAAAACTGAACATTGCTTCCTTCTAAGAGGAAGATCCACCCCCACTCCTTCCATTTGTTTAAATGTATAAATTTATCATTACAAATATCAAATCCAAAATAGGTGGATCTAAAACCAACTAATGAGTAGGTGGATATTTATGACATCTAATTCCCCAAATCGAATCCATGAGGTGGATGCAATATATTATGTTGACTGAGTATTTTTAGGAAACCAAATTGGCATTTTTTTTGGAAAAATCAGCCTTAAATCTCCACCTGTAGCTCCCAAATGGTTCACTTTTTTGAGAAACGACCATTCTTCTACTAAAATGAGACCGTTTTGCAACTGTTTTTTGATGGATTTTCCAAATTCCTCACCATTTTCTCGGAAAATGAATGTGAAGTTGACTGCAAAAATAGTCACATACAGGTTTTTCTTCAGTCCATTTAACAGTTTTCAAAACAGGGTTATTGCAAAAACAATTGTCTTTCTGTAGTGCAAGTTAAAATAGATAAAACCTACACATATTAACAATATCACCATTTTGATAAGACACAATCTAATTTTGAATCTTAGGATTGATTGCAGAAAGTACCAAGTTTCACAATACGCATGTATGATTGAAATGAGTTATCAAAACTTACATTTTTTGCAATGAATTATTTGGCAATAGTGTTATTTTAGCACTAAAAAAACCACACTATTTTTGCAGCCAATGCATTTTTTACCTCAAAAGTTAGGAAATCCTCACACATTAGGAAATTAAATCAAACTATCTATGATGTGACCAATAAAAACCTATGTAATCACTTCTTAGCATACCTTATAAGAAACAATGAAATTAAATTAAAGCAAAGGAAACCAAACCAAAAAGTGAACATAACACATGAAGTATAAAGCAGATAAAGGAAAGATCAATATGGAGAAGGCTTATGGGTAAGTAGGGTAGGCTTAGGGATGGAGGAGCAGTATTGCATGTAGGTTTAGGTACTAACACACTCAACGAATATTTTACATCTTGCAAGATTTGCATTCAAGGGAAGGGAAATTACAATAATATGGACCAGTACTGACCTTCCTCATTCATTGTTAACAAGATGAGTAATTAGGAAGGTTCTTTTATTCCATTTAACTTAGGAAGTTAACACCATTTATCTAACCGGATATGCAATATGAATAGGAAATGACCTATAACCATTAGTAAACATTCAACTGATATTACAAGCAAAAAACTTATTTGTTCAATAATGATTTCAACCATCTAATTGGCTGAGGGGAAATTCCTTTCCACCCAAACATAAGCCGTGTTGTGTTGTTCTTTTCTAAATCATTACATCTTGGTTTCAGGCCATGATACCACCAAGGTATTATCTCAACTAACCTTCAAATCAAGAAATGGTTCAGGATGGTTACTCCCCTTCACTCCACTGGAAACAATAGAATTTTCCCTTTCCCACTGAGCTCAGGACCTCCACGAGTTTATAAGGTACCTTCCCAACTGGATTTTATTTGCATAAGGGATCCCCTTCTCTACTACAAAGTCCCTTAGTGACCTCCCCTTACCAGTTCCAGTTTCTTTCTAGTAAGCACCAATTCACAGTCCTTTGTTGCTCCAATCTAGATATGGGTCTTCTCTGTTCCAGGGTGACCATTAAACACTTGGGAAAGTTTCCTATTTTATTAAGGAAAACTTCCCAAATTTCCTATGCTACTCAAATATGTCCACATGATCTTCTCTACTCACTGCACCATTTGTTTGTGAGTTTTCAACTCACTATGTTCACAACAATTCCTCTATTCCTCTGTGTGAGTCCAGTATTCACGCATCCACACTATAGTTTTATTCTACTTCACATATTTCTTATGTTCTCTCATGCATCCTCCTCTTACATCCCTATCTGTTTGTTCATTTGATGTGGTTTTATTACACCTTTTCCTTCTTCTTCCTTCCTATCCTCTGGATCCTCGATGTCTTCTATCAGAAGCAAACCCATTGTGTTAGGATCTCGAATTTGGAGGGGCACTTGTAGACATCATTATGGTTGATATTTCAGTCGACCTTTCACTCCTCTAAGTACCAAATCAACCAACAATTATAACTACTCAACCACCCAATTTCAATAACCATAATCAGGCTCTGTGGTTCCATGCAGTCCAGATACATTCGGTAGGTAGTGTATTCAATTCATGCAAGTGTGGTTAGATTATTGATAAATATTCCTATTTTTCTCATTGAAAATTCCCAATTCCACCTCACCAATACCACTCATTGCATCATGGCCAGTACTCAAGGATTCCTTCTCATTCAGTTGTCTGGTGTTTTCATTAATTATAAACATAATTACATGTTTCATTAATCATAATACATGGATTCTTATTATAATTACATTCATGGGGGAGAACAAGGTGTTATAGGGTGAGGGTGGAATAGTTTTCTTGGGGTGTGGTCAAATTTGTGATGAACAAGTCTACACATATAAGTACCATGAAGGTTTGGGTCCTGTTGAGCACTCAACACACCCTAAAAGTTTTGAGAATTGTTTTTCTTTTTGGGTGCCACTTTGTCTTTTTGAGTTTAGTTAGTTGTGTAGGAATAAATGGGGTTATATGTTGATTATGTTTTTTATCAATCATATTCGGTTGGGTTTGGAGTTATTGAAAAAATTGAACTTTTCTCTAAAGAAACTTGGCATTTTAACTAAGTATACACATCTAAGATTTTGAGCCATGCACCTATTATCGGTATCGCCACAATCCTGGAAGTAAAATAATCACATAAAAATGATAATCATTGATACACCATCGGCGTCAATGAAATACAAAAGGCCAACCACTAAGATAGGCCATAATGAACTTCTGATCCCTGATCGTCGATACATTTTTTGGAGTTAGTGAAATACAAAAGAACGAAACTGTGAAACAGTAATCATAAGAAAATCATCGATCGTCAATTGTCGATACATCATCAACATTGGCATGATAGGATGTTGTAGTCAAGGTTTTGTGCCTAAAGCAAATCATCGATGCTGAAAAAAAGGCGTTACCCATGTAGAATTCAAAATCAATAGCCACGTGTGTTGGCCGCGTAAGTAGTTCGTACGACTCAGTATTTTTCTCCGAGTCATATGTGTATGTCCATGACAGTATTTCCATGTCATCACTGTACGATGGTCTTGTACAACATTGGAAATTTTACCTAGATACACCAACGAAACAATGACAAAGTCGACCCATCGACTCGGATGCGCTCATTGACTATCGACTGATCACTAGAATACCAAGCTCCTCATCTTAGTTAGAAATTTCACCTGCCGATACCGATGACCCTAGTTTATATGTGATGCACCATTTCTCATGATATCGATTATACTAGTAAATACAAAAAGGGTTTGGTAATTCGATGGGACATCCCTAACTGAGGTAAGATATATTTTTGCGTTTTGATAGACAAAATTTTCGTGCAACCAACACCACAACCCTGCACGTCGACCAACAATTGAAATTTGAATTTGTCGATGAAATACAAAGTAACCCGCTCTTGTACCGCCAGCCTGCATTGCATTTAATCCTAGGCATGATGAAGATTCTATAATAGATTGCACATATCACATTTGCACTCCCAAAGTGAAGATTTGATGCGACAAGGTAAGTATATGTTATGTTTACAAAGATATACCCAAACATGTTGTTTCATTCACAAATCACGTATTCCCTGAAGAAGACAAAGAATCAAGAGAAAGTGTCAAGGAGATTACAATCATCTCTCTGATTTTGATTACCAGTAAGACCAAGTTAATTTCTTGCAAGAAAGAAGGTAAGCATTGTTTTTATCATTTTTTCACTTGCGGTGGTGTCAATGACTCTACTCAAGGTTGGTTGGTTTCTCTCTATAACAATATTTTCTTTTCTACAGGAAAAAATGCCTCCAAGAATTACAATGGCCAAGCACTCACCAAGAACTCCCAAAAATAAGGAAGCAGAGGTCGGCGAGGGGTCTACATTGTGCGCTGCAAGAGAGCTTGATTTTGCCTCAAAGGTGGAACCAGTTATTTGCACATCTACTAAAAAGGATTTTTCCCAGCCTCCAGCATTCGATGACACAGAGGCAAGCACTAGATCTAAGGTGTTTCTCCCACATTCGGGAGACCTGTTTAATAGGATCAACCAAGAAGATTACCCATATTTTATACCACACAGTGACTCAGACATCGAGATGTTGGATGACCAAGTATTCCCAAATATCCAACGATCATGCCTCCATATGGTGGCCTGCAGAACCCCATTTTTTCCCTGCATCAAGACCCTAGGATGGATAATTGACCACACAAGTGCTATGAAATTTATAATCAATAATGAAAATGGTGAATGTGTTGGGGTTTTCTTCCAATACAGGTCCAAAAACACTACAAACTCAGAGACCTAGAGGATAGGCTAAATACAAAGTTTTTTGTCAAATTTTATGAGTTCCATGACATTAGTAGGTCAATGGCCTCATGGTGGAAATAAGATAAGAAATTCACAAATAGGAGAAATGAATGGTACGACATGGTAAACCTCAGAGAGCCATATATTTATCTAGTCACTTTGATCTGTCGATTATATAGAGAAAAAAAATGCTCCAAGTTTTTGGAAGCATGGATGCCTTTGGCATATACTATGGTGATTTCTAGGAGAAACTTTAACTGGGGAGACATCATTTCCAAATAGTTAAGAACTAACATCTTGTAGGCCCAGAAAACAAAGGATGGAGAAACGTCGTCATTTCACATGGCATCATACCTATTGGACGTGATCTACACAAGGAACATTTTTCACAGGAATGAATCTGAGATGGCATGTTGTTGAGTTACTCGTGCATGTTTATTTCAACATTCTGTGGGAGAATAGGTACACGATACTTTATGCCTTGATATGCGATGAGTTCATAGCCTGAGTACATTTCATCATATTTAGAAAAGAATACCCAAGGATTACAGCAACAACTAAAAAAATGGTTTCAAAAGTAGGCCACTAGTATTTTAAGGAAACCAACACTTATATCAGAGTGATCAGGGCTACTGGCGCATCACACTTACTCCCTATTCATGTCCCAGACCGGCTCATTGTGGAATAAATTTGTTATCATACCATTCTACAAGGCTATAATGCCACTCTAGTGAAGGACAAGAAGAGAGATTTCATACCCTATGGCTTTCATATAGGGTTTTACGTGGTAAAATACACTGTACACATAAAACAATAAGGGTTGAGATAGCTTGAGATCAATTCCCCACAGATTGATTTTGCAAGCATGATCCAAAGGGCCTGATACTTCAGCACGCATCGCAGGTGTCATCATGTTGGCCATATGCTCATGATAGCTTCGAAGATGAGATTTTCACTGAGGGCGCTCAGGACTAGGAGGAAGCACTCCATAGAAGGGATAACCCCAATATGACCAGATTCAAAACGATGACTATGGATTAGAAAGTTGAGACAATAGAGTAGACAACTCAAGAATATCTCAGGGTAAGAGAAGACAACAAAGAAGTAGAAGTAACAGAGGCATGTAGGAGGGGGACGTTGTTATTGGAAGAAGCCCAAAGAGATATACAGAGGTCATAAGAAGATCCCCCACTTAACCCTCTGATAGAACCCTTGAGAGTTACCCTGACCGATACAATAAATTGTGGAGAAGCGGTAAGTGGCTCAGAGACAATTCCATCAGAAGAGAGCGTCGACCAAAAAAACCCCAACCCCATGTCACTACAAGCAGGATCGTCGGTGACTAGTATAGTTCAACGGAGGATAGCAAGAGCATCAAGTGGGATGGGTGTGCCTAATTTCCTCATAGACTTAATTACCATATATGATTATGAGGAAAGTTCATAGGTTTCACACATAACATCGATACCAATAACAGAAGAGGAAGAACCCGGGGAAAGCTCTACTCCAACTTCTAACGCTTTGATCCCAAATTCCCAGGAAGGCGACCATGAGACTAGAAGTACTCTAGACAATGAATTTCTCTACCAATTAGGAACACAACTTCAGAAGGATAGCTCCAATAATGACTTGGGTGCTGGTGAATAGGAAGAAGAAACACAACAACCAAAAATAGGCATCTCAATGGTCAATCCCCTAGCTAATATCAATTATTCTCCTATCTCCCCAGCTAGGACAAAGACTCCACCAATTGACAAGGACCAGCAGGAGGCCAAGTCACCAAAGCATACAGAAACCTCCTCTACTAAGGAATTACAAGAATTGGTCATAGAACATTTCTGCACGGCAGGAAGCATAGGTAACACTTTGACTTGGGGAGACCAATAGATACTTGAACCAGTAGACGAAATCGCCAATGTATAGGCGATTGCTTATGATAGAAAAATGAAATTTGTGATGAGAATAATGACCAATAAAAGGAGGCTCACGCTCGATAGCACACTTCTTGTCACCATAGAGGAGACATTGTTTGACACAAAAAATGTTAAGATGACTAAGCCGATTGGAGCAGGTATGGATATAACCAATGCTACTTTGGATAGGGAAAGAAGGGATTAAAGGGAGGGAGATACCATGACTAAAGAGTTGGACCATCTGCATCATCAAGTAGAGTATTACCAAAATTCAACACATGTAGTAGTACTCTTGAAGAGTGATTTCCGAGAAACGTATGCACAATTCACAAGTGGAAGAAATCTCGTCACCGCTTACATAGCTGACTTTCAAGAAGATACCATCATGGGGTTGGAAACCTATAAATATGTGAAGAGATGGTATGATAAGGAACCTCAGGCCTTGGAGAAGATCGATTGCATTAGTGAAGTGCAGAAAGGCCGAGACACATAAGAGCACGGCATCCGAGTGCTGATGGATATTAGCATCTCCTGAATCATGAAAGTAGTTGAATACTGGGTGTTGGTTAGTATCCCTTTATGCTACCACTCTTGGGATGACCCAGGTTCAGGTATACTATGGTTTCCAAAAAAAACCCTATAAAACTATCGGTCATCCTGGTAAACCAGAAGGCAACACAACTTACAGAATGCATTGGATAGTCTCAACCGAGATAATTCTTATGGGTGGCTTCAATGCTCATGTGCTTTCAGCCTGGGAATGAGTGGGGATATGGAATTAACCTTTGTTATATTCATTTGTTTAATCTAACATTCAACTTATCTTGATTAATCTGTCATTCTTACTCATGCATGTAAAATAACATATCTAACTAAGTCATTCATATATTTGTCTAACATATAATCATTAACAACAAAGGAGATACACAACATTCAATCAAATAACACATGATCTACTGTGGTTCACCCCTCTTGGGATACGTCCATAAATATTTGGTTTCTCTTCTCTTTTATTATTATGTTTCCCAAAACTACAACTCCTCATACATTACAACTTTCCATAAAAACAATTTGAGATCTATAATGAGGCAGACTAGATCACACCAGGCTCCTCAGCCTATGATCTAACCCTCAAGATCTACCTTATTTTCTCTCCTCATCTCAACATCTTACAAAATAGATAGAAATTACAGTCCTTCAGTCTTCGAACGACATAGTAACAATGACCAAAAACATGACATCCAACCCCCGACCTATACCTCCTAGGTACCTATTTATACATGTTTTTGGCTTACTAGCCATTACATCCTCTTACCAAAACCCTAACCCTAGCATGGTTAGGTATTCTTGCATGCGTGCCTCACATGATTTCCTCCTCTGCATGCACATTTACCTTGCACGTGCTGCTTTTCCTTCCAGTTGCCTTTTCCTTCTTTGTGCTTTATTCTCTAAAATTTGTCTTTAATCCAAAATGGGTTTGCGCCCAACAGGCCCCCAACACTAACATGTGGCTCATCCCGAGCCACCTAGGCACTGCACGCTCCCTTGACAGCCTCTGCTAGACTATGGAAATTTTAAGCAAGTCCCCTTCCTCATGTTTGCACCTGCGCGACCTTTTCTGTAAGCACTTCTAAGTTATGCATTGTGACTTCCTCTTGAACCATGGTTGTGTATCTCGCATGTGTCTGTTCCATATTCTTCTTCTCTGCCTCCAGTTGCATGATCATTTCCATTTCTTTCTTTTGGAGGGGTTCCATCTCTACCTGTCTCTCATGTTTGTGTGCCTATGTTGTCTTTAGTTCGGCCTACAATCTCTTCATCTCATGCGTTCCTTTTAAACACTCAGTGATTCCCATTGTCTTCTGCCTCTGCTTGAGGTCCTAGATTTATGTATTTATCCTCTCTTCCTCCTAGTCCCACCATTGGACTTGATCATCTTCCTCCAGCCCTGTCCAAAGTTGTGTTGTTATGTCAAATAGTTATGCTATTGTGTTAGCTTGTTTCTCCAAATCTACTAGTTGGAGTGCAACTTCTGATTTCCTCTACTCCATAACCTCAGGTGGATTCGTCGAAGTTAGTTTTTCCTTCGGTTCATCGATCTATTGCCTATAGTGGTCGATGGTTTGGGAAATCTGATTGAGTTTTTCCTCTGTACTTGGACTCTTGACCTTTGCACTATTTGGAAGGTGTCTATAGACTATTGTCACCCCCTGTTCAATTTTATTTTCACGCTCTTTCTCTTCTTTGGTCTAAAACTTTACTTGTTCAACCATGATCTCTAGTGCTTCCTTATCACTTTTAGTTTCCTTCAGTTTTACTACATCTGTCCTCATGCGTGATTGCACCTCCTGCGTGACGCTGACTTGGAGTTTGTACAGATCCTTTGTTGGTATCTTAGAAAATACCATGTCGACCAGTGCCAACTCTTTCAACGATGTTTGTGTTGTGGTTTCATCCATCTATAGCATGCCATTTGTTATTTTGAATGTTGGAATCATCTGTGCAATTGTGTGAACTGTGTGATACATTTGTGGTGTAGTCCTTGTTGTCGTTGTTGTTTCTCCCTCGGGGAAGGATTTTTTTCCCCTCTTAGACCTCTGCGTGGTTCAGATTTTCTTGAGGACCTTCTTTATGCTATATAGGTCATCTTGTATATGCCCCCTTTGGTGCTTTTCTTCTTCAAAGTCTTATAAGACATAGTCTTGCACCTTTTCAGCCACAAGGTCAGCGTCATCCTTTGTGATCGTGTACTTGGGTTTCTCTTTATGTGCCTTTTCCTTCTTGCACATTCCTCCTATTTCTGAAATTGGTTGCTTAGGTGGCTCTGGTTCTTGTGGAGTAGATGCTGAGGGGGTTCCATGTGTTCCTGTAGTCCCCACTCCTTGTTCGATTTGTTACAAGGTAGTGTCCTTGTTCTTTGCATGCACATCCTTCTTTGATGTGACCCCCTTATTTTGTTGCACCAGATTCTGTGTTGGTTTTGGCCTTTTGGGCACATCTTTGTCTCCTGTAGGTGTCTTGGTTTGTCATGCGTCCACCTCTATGCCCTTAGGTAATTCTTGATTTAAGACTGGGATCTTCGCATCATCGGGCCAATCTCTCATATCCATTTATATGTCTTCCTCTGTGATGCAATATCTCAATTGAAGCCACTCCTTCCTTGGATCCCTGTGCACTTGGATACACATGTTGTGCCTAGATGCCTTGAAGTTGGCGATGTCCTTGAATTGCGCGACTACCTCTGGGTTAATTTGCCAAGTATTGACTATGCTCTCCTGTATTTTCGTAAAGTACCTGGAAAAGGTACCCATGTCTGTGCTTCCGTGCTTGGGGTCAGAGTTTCTCCCTAGCAATGTGTATCGTGTTGCATGACACTGACCTATCTGACTGTAGAAGTATGAATATGGGGGTTCTCTCCACCCCATCAGTGCGATCAACATGAGTATCCGTGAGTAGTGTAACTTAGTATTGAGGTCCTACACATCTTTTCAGTCCTCCATGAATAGGTTGAGTAGGTAAGGGTCCCAGCCGAGAAACGTGCCATTCGCAGATTGCATTGCAGTTGTGACGACCCCAACAAGGACTTCTTCCTTGCGATATTTTCTCAGCATTTTACAGGCCATGATTTTAGTGGCCATCTGTGTCGTGACGTCACTAATACTTTTCATAATTATGTCATGTGAGCCCCTCTCTGTCTTGTATGTCCTCTTCATTTATTCAGCCAACGCCTTCTCCTTGGTTTTCTCATCCAGGTATTGTGTGGGGTTCTCACCCATTGACAACAGTCTTATGATTGTTGTTATTAGCTCTACGTCTATGGAGATGGGTTGTTTCATCTAGACGAATCCTCCATGGAGGATCGCTATCAAGTACTTGATGCAATTGTTCACCTCTTTCCCCCTTCCAAAGTGGGGAATCTCTAATAGGTTGAGGATCCCTGTGTTTAATAGGCTACCTTCCCATGACTTTGGTTGTAGGATGGGGTCTCTAAAGGGCCCTATCCCTATACTATCCAAGTAGACCTGCTGCGTGAATTCGGGGAATTTTCCAGCGTTGGCCACATAGTGGTCTAAGTACCTTAGTTTCTCCACGCAACCTATAAGTTTTGGCATGGATTTCACTCCTTCTGGAATGCGCGGGAGTACAATTGTTGTGTCAAGATTTCCACACAGAGACCGCGTCATAAGTTGTTTTCCCTTTCATTTTTTCTATTGACTTGAGGACCCCGCCTCCATATGTCTTCTTTCTACATCAGGGTTTGGCTGACCAGTGATATCCTCTACCAGACCCTCATGTTGCTGCATGGTTTATTCTCTTGTGTTTTCTAGTACTTTCGCCTCTGTTTGCACAATAGCTTGGCCATTCACCTGCTGGACTCCTTCAGTTGTCGTAGTTTCTGGTGGGTTTCCTATGTTATGCACATGATGTCCCTGTGCGTTGCTGGTTGGGTCAAACTCCATGGCCAATGCGGTTGGACCCTGCCTTTTTTCCACCATTGGTGTAGGTTCTATGGGTGCTTCAAATGGTGAAGGAATTACATTAACATCGATGAATTCATCAGGTTGTCTGGTTTCCTATCCGGGATTTGCTGCCTCCCATGGTGCCAAGATACTTCGTGTTTTCCTCCTTGCTTGGCTCGGTGCATCCATATTTGGTGGTGCCATTGTGGGTACTGGTTCATTTCCACCGACTAAGTCTGCACTAGTTTTCTCTGTGTCAACTCACTTCTGCTTTGCATGCTATATTTCTCTGCAACTTCACAATTTCACAATGAGTCTTACGTTGCCCATGTTTCCCCTTTATATAGGCAACTCACGAAGCTTCCATGAGAATTTTCCCCAACTTTGATTAATGTAATGGCACTTAATGCGTACTTTTGCATTGAAATTCATACTTGCTTCCAGTTGGTGCCTTTTTTACGTAACCACCATTTTTCAAATTTCTGCCTCTTTTGACCATAATTGCTGCTAGTTGGCGCATTTTTCACCATAACCGCCATTTTTCAAATTTCCTCCTTTTCTAACCGTTTGTCCTTTTTCCAGCATGTTTAGTTTTCTAAGTGCTTGGTATGTCTTTTAGTCATTACGCGTGGACATTTTATTTTCGTCGCGCTAAGTCCATTTTTGATGCACTCAGACTTCTGATGTCTAGTGCGGTAACCCTTTTTTTCCTTTTTTTTTTTATAATACACAATATTCATATCTCTTTATTGCATGGTAACTAAGTACTAGGAGGTCAATTTTCCCTGTACAGTTTTAGTCGACTCCCATTGATCATTCCTTTGAGTTCTGTACCTCCTAAATATTTCAACTGTATTGCTCCCACATCTGTGACAGTCTTCACTCCATATGGTCCCAACCAATGCATTCTAAATTTTCTTGGGTGTTGAAGAAATTTATTGTCATACACCAAGACTAGATCTCCCTCCTTGAAGCTGTTCCTTTTAATATGTCTATCACGCCAAGATTTGTCCCTTGCTTTCTGTACTTCTTGGTGAAATCCTGCTAGAATCCTATCTTCTTCCATCTCCATCAGTTGACTTAGACTTTCTTGTACCGTGCCTCATTTTGTCATGTTGGTGATTACTGCTACATGCAGACTAGGCACCAAAAATTATAATGGAACCACTTCTTCTTGTCCATACAACCTGAATGGTGTATGCCCTACTAGTTTTTTGCTTGTAGTCCTGTATTCCCATAATACTGTTGGTATATTCAAATCACAATCATCCATGTTGAGATTGCATATATTTGTCAATGCATTCTTTAGGGTCTTATTAAAGGCTTCCACCATTCCATTTTCTTGAGGGAGATATGGTGTACTCTTTTGATGATATACTTCATACTCCTTAGTGATAGCCTTGATAGTACTATTGATGAAGTGAGTGCCTCGGTCACTCATCAAAATCCTTGGGCATCCAAATATAATGATCACTTACTCAAACATGAAGTGTGTTTCTCTCTCTGCGTTGCAATATTTTATTGGTGTTGCTTCTTCCCATATCATTAAGTACTTTGTCACGGTAATGATATAACTTGCTCCTAACCTCTTTGTTCAAGGATTAATTGGTCCCAAAAATTCTACTACCCATTTGTCGAATACTTGCAAGGTTACTTGTGGTCTTAGGGGCATCTCATCCTATCTATTAGGTTTACCAACCCTCTGACATACATCACATCTCTGGCATTAGTCCTTTGCATCTCTATGGATGGTCGGCCGCCATAGTCCTACACACAATACCTTCTGTATGGTAACTTTTCCTTCATAATGTCCTCCAACTATTCCCTCATGAGCCTCTGCTAGAATCCTAGGCCTCTCATGTTCTAGTACACATATTCTCAAAATGTTGTCTGTGCCCTTATTATATAAGTGTCCTGCTATCAATTGATAGTTTTCAACTTTGACTACCATATTTTTCTTCTGCGCAGTGTTAAATTCTTGTTGCACAATCCTTGTATTCAAGTATTGAATGATGCCAACAAAATATTCATCAACTACTTGGAGACTAAAAATAAATGTGCATTGGGGAAGTTGTCCTCTAAATTTTTAGGTTCTTCTCCATCAGTGAACCTTGATAGGTGATCAGGTCCTACATTTAGCTTCCTTGGCTTGACTATCACTTCAAATTCAAATTCCTCAAACAAAAATAACCATCTACATATCCTCCCCCCCAACACTGGCTTATTGACTAGGTATTTGAGGGAAGAATGATCTGTGAACATTTTAAAATGTTTCCCAAGTAGATAGTATCTCAACTTCTGTAGTGCATATACCATTGCTAGGCCTTTTCTTTCTATGGTATTGTAGTTATGCTTTGAATCTAACAATTTTTTAGTTGCAAATGCTATAGGATGGTCTAACTCTCCTGCTCCTGGTTGCACCAGAATAGCTCCAAGTGTTATGGATAATGCATCCACATGCACAAGAAATTTCTTTTCCCAATTTGGGAATACTAGTATCGGTGTTGTTACCATATTTTATTTTAGAGTTTCCAAGCCCCACTAAAAGTCCTCATTCCACTGAAATTTACTATATTTTTTTAATAGTTTCTCCATTAGCGCAGTGATCTGCGTATACCCTTTTATGAATTTCCTATAGTAGCTCGTGTATCCTAATGTTTCTCTCAACGGATGTACTGATTTTGGTGGTTTTAAATTGACAATCACTGCAATCTTGGCAAGATCTACTAGCAAGCCTTGTTTGCACACTATATAACCCAATAGTATTCCAAATGGTGTCCCAAAAATTCGCTTCTTGATATTTAATGATATTTGACACTGCCTGCATCTTTCCAACATCAACCTTAATACTTCCACATGGTATTTCAACAGATTGTAGATTGTCCAATCATCCAGATATACTTCTAAAAACCGATGGATGAATTCTTTAAATGAAACTATGAATACTCTTGAGAATATTGTTGGTGCATTCTTTAATAAAAAAGGAATGACTATGTATTGGTAGGATCCTCATTCTGTGGCAAAAGTGGTCTTGTACATGTCTTTTGGGGCTATATTAATCTGATGGTAGGATGAGAATCCATCTATGAATGAGTATACTTCCTAGCCTCCTACATTCTATAATACCTCATTTGTGAAAGGTGTGGTAAAAGGGTCATGTAGGAAAGCATCTTTAAATTTCCTAAGATATACACATATCCTTATGCCTCCTTTCTTCTTCTCTTGAAATACCATAGAGCTTACCCATTCATATTCCTCCACTGGTTCTATGATACCATCTTCTAACATTCTGTCAATTTCTTCTTATATATTGGGTTCAGTCTATATGGTCATTGTCTAACTGATCTAGTCTTAGGTTTGAGAGTTATCTTCATATCTCATAGATCTCCTGCTATCCATTTCATATCTGTAAAGGTTGTTGGGAACATGTCACTATACTCGTGGAGTAACTCTGTTATTCTTTCTACTGTTTGTTCATGCTAGTAGTCTCCAATACTGTCCATTTTGGGATTATAATGTGTCCCAATATTTACTTTATTCACCTTGATTGGTGTAGAAAATACTTATGATTCGGAAGATGGACCTTCCACCTCCCTTTATCCTTCAATTTATGTAATTTGAATGTTGTGTGGGTCATCTCCATTTGGTTCTTCTTCCTGCACATGGTAGCATGACAATAGTTCTTTCATTGTTTGTCTATTCTAGTGTTGGTAGTCTATTATAAGTTCAACCTATGGTTCCTTGATAAATATCACCCCTCTAATTTGTTTGAGTGTTGAATCCATGTTGGGGTTATTGTGTTCAAATGAGAAAATGACTATAATTTTTTTTGTAATGTTTTCCATTCTACAATGCCTTTGCGCAGTTCCCGGTCTACATACTAGTTTGATGGAATTCCTTCCAATGTGTGAATGAAGTGATGAGGCCATTCTTCTGGTGGTGTTATTTTCCATAGTGTTCTGCACTTCTCCAAGTGTTTTGTTGGTGTCCCCTGTCCCTCATATCTTTGCATTTGATTTATTCCCTGTTCTGCGCCAAATCTGATGTGCAGTAGTCGCTTACATTGGTACCAGTCCTTGATTGTCTCTCTGTGCGCACCCCACCATCTTGAGGGTGTTTCCTTGAGTGCTATGTCCAGAGCTAAGAGTCTATGATTTTCTAACACTTCATATTCATATATTTATAGGAATTATTCTAAGTCATTCACCCCATGAAAGCTGGGAGGTTCTCTTATCTCTGTACCTACCCATCTTACTGCGCGGTCTATTCTTGTGCACCTTATTGTGGATACTTCATGCAATCTCTGCTGCCAAATATCCAACAATGTATTTCATTCTGACGCGCATGATGTGATACTTCTCCAACTGAGTACCCCATCTGTAGTTGGAGTCACATAATCTTCTTCTTGCGCAGTGGTTCTGTATAATTGGTTGATTTCCTCTAGGTCTAAGCAAGTGGGTTCTACAAACCTTTCTCCTTCTGATGGATCTAGTGGCACAACAAATCTGTACTCTCCTTACTCGAATGTCATATTCCTCATATTCAAATTGATTATAGCCTGAATTTAAAACGCTCAATCCAAGACAAGCAATGCTGGATAAGGTTTTGTGGCATCCACTATTTCTATCACTTCGAAATCGGCGTTAGTGTGCACTCCATCTAGATCTAGTGCCACACGCTTTAGCCTTCCAATTGGCAGAACCTTGTGTTGATTTTCTAGTTTCAGCTGAACAAGTGAATATCCTAATGCAGGCTCTCACATACATTGCCATGTCTTCTTGGGTAGGACATTCACTTCAGAGCCTAAATCCAATATAATATCCCCCATGTTGAAATCTCCAATGTTGGCATTCAGTCTAAATTCTTTTCTTGTTCTCCTCCTTTTATGCGGATGATTAACTATTTGTTTCTCTAACTTCCCCTCTCCGTCTGAGTTACATCATTCTAACATATTTCCTAACACTTTAATGGATGATGGATCATTTAGTAGTTTAACACAGGATTGCCGAAAAGCCTTTATAGTACTTACTTGTCTTAGGGGTTTCTCTTCATTAGTGTGATCCAGTGATGAAGTCATACCGTACATTGGTATGTCCTGAGTATGTTGCGTAGTTGATGTAGATGAAATGTCTGGCTTCAATAATTCTTTTCTGGATTTCTTGAATATCTCCTTTTCATTATGTGCATCAATCTGCTTCTGTGGCTCGACATTCTTCTTCACCCATTAGTGTTGTGTTGGATCTTGTCTTACTGTTTCATCTCCTGTCTTCGCTCCTCTATGCATAAATACGTACACATGGTGTAGATCCTTGACTAATGCTTCTTGAACTGGCTCCCCTAGTTGATTCTCCTTGTGTAAATGCACTTCATGCCACATTTCTTCCACTGAAATTTGGTTGTCTAAATGGTGGTGTTCTTTCTGGTGTATTAGTTGCACATGGGTTTATGGGTTCCACACTGACACTGATATGGATAGGAGTTATGCCTTTGGTTTCTTCTCTTTGACCTCTTCTCTTCCTTTCACATGTCACACATAGTATTTCCTCAATCTACTCCACAACTTGGAGATAATCTACCTCTTCTTCATCACTTTCCAAGCCTTCCCTCACGGCTATGGCTCTCTTTGTATTGTTCATATTATATTGGTAGGGTACTCCACTGTGCGTTCTTTCAGCTATTGCCATGATCTAGTTGATCTGGTCTTACTCCATCATGATTGGATCCAAGGCATCCTCCTTCTTTCCTTTATCCATCTCTTCCTCCATTTCTTCATCTCTTGTAAGTGCTTCCCCCATGCACGTAGGGAATTTTAGATTTCTGATTTCATTGTCATTACACCTTTGTTATAAAGTAAAATCTTAATGGAAGTATACAACGATATGATATACCTATGTCTAGGTCCCTTTAGGAACTCTTGCTCTGCTGCGTTGTAAGACTTCGCAATATCTACTGCAAATTCTGTGATAAATCATGCAACAATGTTGTCTAACCAAAAATCTACTGCGCACGAAAATTTATTGTCAACTTGTTGTAACTACGCGAGATCCATAGAATTTCACTCAAGATGTCTGATATGATTTGTAGGGTGGTTTTATTTCAACCTCAATATCCACTCCTGCAACATATGTGGGAAATCACAGAAAAAAACTTTGTGGAAGTTGCTAAATGCGTACTTGTCCAAATATTTGTGCGGTGTTAACTTCAGGTTTTTGTTATCTTTCTGCACAAATTCCAGCTCCTTTGTTTTCAACCAGCTATCGATCTCCACCTTCTTTGGGTTACATGGTCTAAACATCCCCTTTTATATTCTCATTCTTTTAACCTTTCCTCACTTGATCTGACATTTTTTTTATTCTTCAACATATCTCATTCGCTCAATCCCATTCTATTCCAATTGGTAAAATAACCATTTGTTGTTTAGTCTCCCTTCATGCTACCACTCTTGGGATGAATCAGGTTCAGGTCTACTATGGTTTCCAACAAAACCCCTCTAAAACTATCGGCCATCCTGGTAAACTAGAAGGTAACACAACGCACAGAATGCACTGTGCAGTCTCACCCGAGATAATTCTTATGGGTGGCTGCAACGCTCAGGTGCTTTCAACCTGGGAATGAGTGGGGATATGGAATTAACCCATGTTATCTTCATTTTTTTATTCTAACATTCATCTTTTCTTGATTAATCTGTCATTCTTATTCATGCATGTAAAATAACAGATCTAACTAAGTCATTCATACATTTTTCTAACATCTAATCATTAACAAGAAAGGAGATACAAAAAATTCAATCACATAACACATGATCTATCATGGTTCACCCCTCCTTAGATACGTCCACAAAGATTTGGTTGCTTTTCTCTTTTATTATTATGTTTCCCAAAACTACAACGCCTTGCGCATTACAACTCTCCATCAAAACAAGTCGAGATCTACAATGAGGCAGACTAGATCACACCAGGCTCCTCATCATGTGATCTAACCCTAAATATCTACCTTATTTTCTCTCCTCAGCTCAACATCTTACAAAATAGATCAAAATTACAATCCTTCAGTCTTCGAACAACATAGTAACAATGACCAACAACATCACATCCAACCCCCGACCTAGACCTGCTAGGTACCTATTTATACATTCTTTTGTCTTACTAGCCATTACATCCTCTTACCAAAACCCTAACCCTAGCATGGTTAGGTCTTCTTGCATGCATTCCTTGCATGATTTCCTCCTCTGCATGCGTGTTTACCTTTCACGTGTTGCTTTTCCTCCCAGTTGTCTTTTCCTTCTTTGTTCTTTATTCTCCAAAATTTGTCTTTACTCCAAAATGGGCCTGCGCCCAACACTAAGTAAGTATGGTCTAGCAACCTCAACGGAATATACAAGAAATATGGGGAGAGTGCGAGAAAAGTTGGGAGAAAATCAATCGGAATATGAAACACATTGACCTACCAAATTTTGGTCCATCATAGGATTTCATTGATTTGTATGACATAGTCAAGCGATGTACATAGCAAGACTCGGCATGGGAAGCAGATTTCATAGATTTCAAGAATGACCCCAGGTCAAATGAAGAAGTTTATGGAACACCCGATCAAAGATCTCGCAGTCCTACAACTCTTAAGTTTCAAGCTAATCAGGTATAACAAACGAGAAATAGAGATAAAGGAGGTTTTATCCACCCTGATGGATCAGGACAAATTTCCGTATGAAAATACATGCAAATATCTCTTCATCAAGTGGTCAGAGTATGAGAAGAAAAATCCACTTCATTGAAACCACTAGATGAGCAAAATATAACAAATAGATAAATTCACCACGTGGCGTTTTCTTAATTTAACACAACTCTAGTAGTTATTTTTAGTTTATTTTTTATTTTTTGTTATAAATAAGGGCATCGACCTAGGACAAGGGGTCGATGATTTTGGATAGAAAGACTTTTTCTGGAATTTTGTAAGAAAATTATTTCTATGCAAGTTATTTTAATTAAGAAGTTTTGTTTAGAACCAAAGACACTTCTATCATCTAAGGAGTTAATGTGATTGGATCGAGGGGGGATTATCTTTGTCATCAGATTCAATATGTGTTGTTGTATTGAGTAAGAGTTGTTGTTTATATTATTTAAAGTTAACTAATAATGCTATAATACAATTATTTTATTCTAGTTGATGAATAGAAATCGATCTAATAATGCTATAATACAGTTATTTTATTCTAGTTGATGAATAGAAATCGATTGTTTTAACCTATGATTGATAATAAAGAATCAAAAATTACTTTTCTTGCACTAACTTATTGTCACATATATGTTTTCCTTTCTGTAATTGTTATCTCAGAAAATGTTGAATGTCCACTAATCAAAATGGAATTAATTCTAGTTTGAATTTGTTTACATATTTTTTGTCTGCATGCTAAGGTATAGAGGTTATCCTAAAAAACCTAGCCTTCTCCCAACACACAATTAACTTCTCTCTGCCATTTTGAATAAGCTTTGTCTTTCTTTGTTATAAATATTAAGAAAAGAACCAAAAATATAACTTCCCATCCTGAGGAAAGGTTTCATAGAAAAGACACATATGTCAGTCATGATTAAATTCCATCAATAATTCTAGCCAGATCACGAATCTGGAGAACCTTACTACTCATAAAATGCTTACAAGTCTAATTGGGCCTCTTAAGCAGGTTTGGTTCTTGATGTTGAGTTAAAGGGACCTCAGAATACTCAACAAAATTGGGCTTAGCGAATGAATGGATAATAATAATTCTGATAATATATTCTGCATAACCAATAGATTAAAAAAATCCCACATGCATGGCTAGTCATTCTCGAGACAACCCACATGCATGACTAGTCATTCTCGAGACAACCCACATGCAAAGAGTACTCCTGATACAAGTAAATCACCTCAAATTGAAGAGGAAGAACACATGTACCCTAAGATACGTTACCCTCTTCACCACGAGGAGTTAAATAAGTTTAGAAGAATCACAAGATATTATGCCCGACAAATTGAAGAATTACCTTTATCTCATTTACTTCCTCAAAGAAAACAAGTAAGTAGGCTAGTTGTTGACACCCCTGACCAGGTATCTGTTCACACGATAGAAGAACTGATATATTTTTCCCTTATTGAGATCGAACAACCCCTTAATCTGATACCCGAAACACCAGCTGGTAACTACTCTGAATCTGATGATTTTGAATCTGACGAGGAAGGGTCTAACTCAGATCGCTCAGGTTATGAATCATATACTTGGAGGATAATAACGATAATAATGGAGAAGTGTAAAATCAACCTCAATACAATCAACCATGGTTGGCTGGAGATTCTATGGCAATCCCAGGATGGGTGCATAACCTACCCAGACATCCAGAAAAATTACTTCCTAAATTTGACCCATAATCATCAGGATTACTCGAGAACCACATTAAGAAGTCAATATTGGCTATAAGGTTGATGAATGTGCAACACGAAGACGTAGTGTGTATACTTTTCCTTTACACCTTTGAAAACTCAGCCTTGACTTGATACTTTAACCTTCCAGTTGGTTCTATGACTAGCTGGAAAAAGTTTCAAAAGGATTTCTTGGACAAATTTGTAGAAGAAACTATCACAAGAGATTTAATGACATAACTTTTCACCACCACTATGAGTCCAAAAGAAAAGGTTAAAGATTTCAACCAAATATTTACCACCATTTTGAACGAATTCCAACATGAAGCTAAAACTACCCAGGAGTTTCAAATTGAAGTATACGCTAATGCTCTCCCATCTTCTATTTCCATGTTCATAAAAAGGGTTGCCAAACATACCCTAGTTGAAAATTTCGAAGAGGCTAAAAAGATTGAATTTCAAATGAAAGGATGCAAAGAAGGTCAAATCTCACTAATAAAAAATGAAGCCAATCCTCTACCTAAGAGAGGACCTTTTTTAACAAGACTCCCTTCAAAACAAACAAAACCGAGTCCTGATAAAGAAGGAGGAGATCTAGAAAACCTGGAATGGATGATCAAATAACTCTCAAAAGAGATCATAGATATGAAATGGAGTGTTGGGGAGGGAAACCAAAATCAAAGACCTTATAAACCCTTTTTTAAAATAAATCCTCCCTTCAAAGCTATAGAACCTCCCCCAGCTAACCTAAACATCAACTTAGGGAACATAGCATCTGACTCTTTCTGCACATATCACCAAGAAAATCATTCAGAAAGAGACTACCCCCAATGGGTACATGCTATGAATATAATGGCTAATCAATTCCTAGATGAATTCTCTTTAACCAAACAACCCAGTAGCTCAACAAAAAATTCCATCGATTAAGAAAGTCAAGAGCCACTGGAAGAGACAACCATGTTGTTATTGGATTCCAATCACTTGATGCCTTTCAATGATGTCACTGAAATGTAGGGACCTTCTATTGAAGTCTTAGTTGTATAGACCTGAGGTAGAAGTCAACATGTTCAAAGTGATCCCACCACTACTCAGTTATCTGGAGGGAAACTAATGACCGATCATCCCAAACCCCTATTTCCCTTTCATAAAAATCCCACAAACATTGTTGGCCCTTGACCAAGTTTTGGGAGCACTTGGTCATATTTGACCATTTTTGGGACTTCGACAACCTACCAAAGATGGAGGGCCAGACGAAGCAGATATTGTAGAATCTCGACCCACTTTTGGGTCCCTTTTTGGGTTTTGGGAATATGTAATGGGAAAGGGATGTCAGCCCGTGGGTTCACCCATGCTTAGGACCAATTTTGTAAATGTATAAATAGGCATCTAGGCATCTAGTAGAGGATGGTATCTATGTGATATAGGCTAATTTCCAAGAGGGAATATGTGTGATCAAGAGTTTGGTGCATTCCGTATAGACTTGTAGAGCTTAGTGCAATTCCTTGTGTGAAGGAATAGAAGGCTTTGTGTTGAAAGGCAAGGAAGAAGGATCTAGCGAGCTGCACAGATCTTCTGTCTTGTGCGAAGAAAGGGTTTCTACGACTATGTGCTTGTAACCGATTGGCCGACGATAATAAATAAGAAGAGCTGGTGGACGTAGCCCTAGGGAGGGGGTGAACCACGTAAACCTGTGTGTTATGCTTTGTGCTTTGACTTTATGTGTTTATCTCTTCTTTTTCTAAGTTCTTTGATATATTTAGATAGATCTACTTATGCTTTGTGCTTCATTAGATGTGTATGAATAGTAGATATGATATGTATGAAGATTCTTATTGCTGATCTACTAGATCTGATCTGCTTTACTATTGCTAAGTACTAAGATACCTTAGATCTAAGTGAATGATGTGATGCTTTGTGCTATCTGCGAAGTATAATAAGGGATGAATATTGATGAATGATTGATGCTAAGTACTCTGTAAGTGATATAATCGCAGATCTATGTCCCAGCTAAGGTTGGAGACACCTGAGTCTTGTAACCATCCCTGCCTCTACCTCAGCTGAGACTTCATCTTCTTTGCAGGTGTTGCCGAAAGGGCCAGTAGTTAAGGTTTTGTTGGTGCGTTGTTGTAGAGTTGAACCGCGGGTCTTCCCCTGTGCCAACAAATGATTACGTTGACGGGACATGAATCTATGATTGCTGGGAACTGAGGAATAAGAAGCTTTGTGCAAAGATTCTCCCTGAAACTGTGGAATCTCTGTGCATGAATCTGTGCCCTAGTGTGCAGTATTCCACTTGATCTAAAAAGATCTATGAAAAAGAAAGAAGGCTAGATCTGGAGAAAAGAAGAAAGATTTGAACGTTTTGTGCTCTAAGAAAAGTAAAAGTGGAAGTTTTTGAAGAAAAGAGGTCATAAATGCAGAAAAAATGTAAGATCTGTAAGCTCTGTGCTCTGATAAAGTTAAGACTAGTTAAAAGTTTTAGATCTGGAGGCTTTGAGCTCTGTAGAAGTAAGATAAGTGAAATTTTTTGTTTCTAAGGTATGGATCTAGGTATGTTTAATAAAGTTTATCTTAGTTTGAAAACTGGGGCACTAATAGTTGAAAGAAGGTTTGATATGAGTAGATCTGATAAGAATAGTGATAGATATGTTATACCTATGCATAGAAAAAATGTTTGGACTAACAAATGGATCCAGGATCCTAGAAAGATTTTTTTGCGGATTAGCTACCATGATCCTAGTGCGCAGTATAGAATAAGTTGGGGATCATTTAAAAGAAAGAGAGGAGTGACCCTTTGCTACAATTGCAAAAGAACTGGACATCTTGCTAAGGAATGCCCTGGTGGAATATCTAGTTGTCTTTGTTGTAAATCTATGGACCATGAGGTATTGGATTGCCCTAGAATGATCGCTAGGATGGAAGAAATGAATCTGAATCAGGAAAACCCTAAGGCAGATCCAAAAGAGGTAGAACCCTAACAAGAATTAGAGGAGGTATTGATACAAATGAAAGAGACCCTTAATGACCATCGATATGTGAGGATATCAAATATTTTCAAAGAAAAAGAGTGCATTGAAGCAAGAATAGGAGACTTCAACATTGACTCTGTCCTTGATGAAGAGACACAAGTGAACATTATGCCAGAAAGAACTTGGGAAGCTATGGGGAAGCCTTCTATGATCCCTTCATTAGGAGGAATAAGACTATTCAGAGGATAATTGATGATGTTATATGGAAAGATTGCTCAGATACCTGTGACAGTCAATGGAATTTCGACAAAGGAAGACTTTAAGATTATTAAATTCATTGAAGACAACGCCCTGTTTACCATGTTACTAGGAAAATCTTGGATTGATAGAAATCAAGCTAGAAAGAAGGAAGAAGAACAAGTATTAGAACATAAGAGACAAGAGTTAAAAGATCTCATGACCCGAAAGATTGCACAGTTGATTAAAGAACAGGAGAAAAGATCGAAGCTACTTGACACTAGAAGCCCAGATATTGAAGCTACAAGAACATCGAAATACATACAGAAGGATGACATTTCTACCCCATATAAAGAAGAAGTGATACACCTAAATCCTAGGAAAGTATCTCAGCAGTGCGAAGTGACTATGCCCAAGGAAAATAAGAATTAGAATGGGGAAAGAACCATCGAGACGAAGCTCACAGGAAAAAAGGCTAGGAAGCTACGTAAGAAGAAGGTCAATATTGAGAGGTTACAATAGGTTCCAGAGGGTACCTCACAGAAAGAAACTTTACAAAATTGGAGCTTTGACGGGATATCAGAACAGTGACATATTCCACTTTGTTATAGCAAAGCAATATAGCCATTGAAAGTCGATATATCTGTTCAACTGCTGCTCCGAACGGCTGGAAAATCATTTATGGTTTGCCACCAAACCCTTGGAACACACCATAATGGACATGAGAAGAGTTAATGAGGCTCATGAACAACGAACACTTTTTCCAACTGAGAATTTGAAACCCATAGATTAGCAATCGTATACGGTGCTCATTGCGCTCTTGCTGTTCACTCTAGTGCAGTATCTAAGACCATCATAAACCCGATTATCTTATCCTAAGCACGTATGTTCGACGAGCTTACCGCTACCGAAGAATCCATAACAGAAGTTATCCTTGAGCTAATAACTGAGAGAGTCATGTCAGAGTGAGGGTTATCCATATGATTACAGGCATCATCCACAAGAGGACTGACGAACTCTCCATCCACTGCTCACACCGGTCCGTCTCGACCAACCGATGAGAAACATACTAAGCACAGAGATGACCTCACCAATGCCAAGATGATTCCAAGCATTCTGCCTGCCTATCTACCCCCTCTGAGCGGTGCCATCAACCATGACAGTGTACCCCGAGAATTTGAATATGTTGTGATCACTGCATACCTTCCAAAAGGGGTGCGCGCAGTTTGCGCTGACCAAGATAAGCTCACAACACTGAAATTTAGTGACTTCAACCTTGGAGACTAGAAAGCTTACAACATGATGGCCCCACATAAGTACTTGACCAGGACCAAAGGAAATAATTCAAATATTATCCCGCATCCATGGACTCAGAACCTCGCACAATCCACACTGCTTAATGTGATGAACATTCCGCACTTCGGTCGACACCAGGAAATAAACGCACGCATGAAATTGTTGTTGTCTTGCTACCATATAGGTTACTTATGGTTGAACCGTCACATCACTATGGATCCGACCTTGATCAATAGGATCACAGGGCTAAGCATGTAGGGCCCTGACCCATAGGAGTTTTACCCTAGAAATACCTCAGACTGAGCATTAGCCTAGCGAATCAAAGAAACTTATGGAGATGTAGAGAAGGGTACATGAGGTTACAAGGTCACCTCTATCCAGAGTGGTGTAGTGCACCTCGCATATCAGTTGATCGCAGGCAATCTAGTTCGCAAGAACTGGCCCACCCAAGTAAATGGCTTCATTTTTTACCTCATCGGGAAGTGCACAAAAGGACTATAGATGAATTGGGCACAGTACCTCGTGAACCATATAGAGCTTGATTGTAGAGGAGCATAGGACCAAGGATATGAGTTACACTTCAGCTGGCTTCTCATATTGATAACTTTCATTACATGGGAGATGTCGGAAGGTGCGACCTTCCCAGACATCGATCCCTTTGAGCCTTTAGCTATGAAGTTTAGTACCTTGTGGTACTCGAGTGATATGAAAAAGCAAGGACAATCCAATGCTATCTTCCATGCCTACTACAATCAATTGAAGATTGCAATCTAGTCTACACTACGCATCACTCCAAACACCCTCTACAGGTTTCAGCCCCTAATGAAGTTCAATGCAGACTTGCACTTTATATACATCACAATGCACGTTGATGAGCACAAATAGTAGTTATAGTCCTATTATAAGTTAACAGAATAAGACTTGGAAGAAATCATCAAGGAGTGGTCGACAGACCTCCTCATCTCAGTAGATCCCGTAAAGATTTATGATATAGACAGTCCAGAAATTGTGCATGATACCCCTAGACCAAGCAAGACCAAGAAAGATGAAGAAGTTCAAGATGTCAACAGTACTTCTGTGAAGACCAATTCGAGCTCACCTATGCAGGGAGGTGATGGTGGAGAGCTAGGTAACATAGAGGTCGAGAAAAAAAAAGGCAAAGTTACTCTGCCTAGAGAGGAGGATGATCCATCCAAGAAAAGGAAGGTTACCCCACCAAAGCCTTCGTCCAAGAAGAAAGCTAAGGCAACCAGAACCAAGTTTGAGACTGTTCTCACTCCGAATGACTTCGACTTCATAATCGCTGCCCTAAATGATACTTCGTTAGATATAGCATAAAAGCAGGAAGCCAAGTAAGAGGAAGTGTTCAGTCGCATCAGGGATGAGCTTCAAGGAGTACAACAAGAAACACAGTCTAGCTGTTTCCATTGCACCCCTACCATTAGGAACACTAGACTTAGGTGATGAGCTAACCTAACTACATCGGATTGCTAATACAATTGAAGATCAACTATGAAGAGATCAAGAAGAAACAACACAAGCCACCCAGGATTTAGCACAAATTCAGAAAGACCTTCAAGACCACAAAAGTATTGCAGAAAAGGAAAAGCTCGCTCTACAAGAAAAATGGTCGGATGAAGAGAAAGCATTGCTACAGAAAAACAAGGAACAATTTCTCATAGAGAAACTTGAAGTATGGGAAAGGGTTCATAATTCACTTCAATCTATGATAGTCATAGAAGTGACAAGTGAGGAACAAGTCCCACAGCAGGTGGCACAAATCGAAGAAGTAATCAAGCAGCTTCAACAACGCATCTCAAATCTGGAACGTCGTACTGTACCCGAGACTCTTCAATAAATAAGAGACCTAAGAGAGGCAACTGCTCACAACACAGTTGGTAGAATGAAATCCCTTTCCTTGAAGTGCAAGCAATTGAGATCTAGGAGCGCTCAAACATATGAAAACCTTACAGAAAATACAGAGTTATAGGAACTGGAGTTGCATCTCCATGAAGAAAATCAGCACGCAGATATGCTACAGGTGCAGCAGAAGGCCTTAACACTAGTTGAAAGATCGAAGAGGTTTCTAGAGTAGCACACAACCCAACAACAGATCCACATGATCGAGACCAAAGTGATGGAAGTCTCTCAATGACTTCAACTAGTGCAAGAGAAGGCATGCCAACTGTTCACCAAAGTTGAAAGCCAAGGAGCCAAGTTATAACAGGTCGTCATCGCAGTAGAACAATGCCTAGAAGGGCCAGTCAATGATGCACTCATCCAGGAATTCACTAAGAAAGAGGTCGTTGCATTGCAGCAGGTCGAAGCAGCTTGGTCCAATATTGAGGCATTCGAGGCAGAATTGCTTAGACCAGTGTGACTCGGGATGAGTCACAGGTGAGTGTTGGGGGCCTGTTGGCCCTTGACCAAGTTTTGGGAGCACTTGGTCATATTTGACCATTTTTGGGACTTCAACAGCTTGTTGATGATGGAGTGCCAAATGAAGCGGAGATTGCAAAATCTCGACCCACTTTTGGGTCCCTTTTTGGGTTTTGGGAATATGTAATGTGAAAGGAATGTCGGCCTGTGGGTTCACCTACACTTAGGACCAGTTTTTTAAATGTATAAATAAACATCTAGGAATATAGTAGAGGACGATATCTATGTGATATAGGCTAAGTGTAAATTCTAACCTTGTACAATATCTACTGTAAACAGATATTTAGAAAATAATGGAAAAGATATCATGGCAAATACAAACATTACACAGATATTTTTCCCCTAGAAACCCAAACCGAGAAAACCAACATATTCTATATTCATTCATTGTGTTACAATGTTTACAATAAAAAATACATATAGGAGCCAATGAAATCCAAAACCCTAAACCAATGACTTGGATTATTCCAAAACCCTAATTCCTTAACCGGAAATAAAAAACCATCGGCAAATAAACCATGTGCCAAAAAACCACCTAAATATAATGCTGTCCCAAAAAATGCGGTCCCGAAAAATGTGGTCCTGATCCAGGAAAAAAAATTTCTGGTGCGTTTCCCTCGAACTCTCGCGCGGGTGGCTCTGCCCCCCTATGCGCCCGATGCACACTCTCCAACACTGCTACACATGCAAATAATATAAAACATACCCAACATTCTCCCACTTGTTGTTTTCTTTGCATACATGGGGTTAGAGGGTTACATAGTCAACAATCCAGGGCAACAATTCCCATGGATCCTCTACACCAAGAGAGCTTCTCAGTGCTTACAGATTTTTTTAATGAGTCTGCAACATTATTCAAAGTGTCCACCTTCATCAGTGATACATTCTTTTCTTCAATCATGTCTCTCACAAAGTGATATTGAACATCAATGTGCTTTGTCTTTGAATGATAAGTAGGGTTCTTCCCCAGAAAAATTGCATTCTAACTGTCACACTCTATCCTTACAACTTGTTGTACCAACCCAATACCTGAACAAAATCTTTGTAACCATACTAATTCCTTACTTGCATGAGTGGTTGCCATGTATTCAACTTCTGTAGTTGAAAGTGCCACTAAAGCCTGCCTTTTTCTCATCCAACATATTGCTCCTCCAAACAGTTTAAACACATACCCACTTGTAGATCTCCTACGATCCAAATCTCCAGCCCAGTCTGCATCCACAAAGCCATGTATATCCACCACTTTGTCCAATCCCGGTCTTCCTTCGTAGCACAATCCATAGCTATCAGTACCCCACAAATACTTGAAAACCCTTTTTACTATTGTCCAATGCTCCTTCCTTGGTTTTGACATATACCTGCTCAAAAATCCCACTGCATGTGCAATGTCTAGTCTAGTATAGACCATTGCATACATCAAACTGCCAACTGCACTCACAAATGGAACATGAGACATGCCCTCCACTTCTTCATGTGTCTTGGGACACTGATCCGTAGATAACTTTACACCAACAGGAATAAGATCCTTGACCGGTTTACATTCCTGCATATTAAACCTCTGCAATATTGTCTCGACATATTTTCTCTGATTTAACAAAAGTTTCCTCCTTTTCCAAACTCTTTTAATTTCCATGCCCAAAATGAAATTTGAAACACCGAGATCCTTCATGTCGAATTTAGAGGACAACTGAGGTTTCACATCCTCGATAATCTCCTTTTTGTTTCCTATCAACAACATGTCATCCACATATAAGACCAAATAAATCAAATGATCACCAATTAATTTAAAATACACACAATGATCTGCTTTGCTTCTTGTGAAGCCAAGTCCCAACATATAAGTACCAAATTTTTGATACCACATTCTTGGTGATTGTTTTAAACCATATTGGGACTTTTTCAACTTGCATACTAGCTCCTTCTTCCCCTTCACAACATAACCTTCTGGTTGCTTCATATAGATTTCTTCTTCCAGATCCCCATGAAGGAATGTTTTCTTCACATCCATTTGTTCTATTTCAAAATCAAATGCAGTAGCAACAAATAACATAAATCTTATGGAGGTTAACTTGGCAACAGGAGAAAAAATCTCACCAAAATCAATTCCCTCAACCTGGGAATAACCCTTTGCTACTAACCGAGCTTTGTATTTCTCCACTTTTCCTTATACATTCAATTTCTTTTTAAATACCCATTTGCTGCCAATGGGATTTCTTCGAGTTGGCAACTCCACTAGATCCCAAGCCTCATTCTTATCCAAAGATGCCATTTCTTCATCCATGGCCCTTTTCCAGAGATTTCCATCCTCTGAATCCACTGACTCTCTAACACTTCTAGGATCATTATTAGTAATAGACAAAGCAAAATTTGAATGGAAATAAGATGGACTATACCTTTCCAGTAGCCTTCTTTCTCAATTTGATCTCCTCAATAATGGAGTATGAGGATATTCTTCTTTTGATTCATGTTCTTCTGTAGAGTCCGATTCATCATCCTTTAAATCAAACTCCATTTTCTCTGGTTCTTTCTTACTTGGTAGGACTTCTTGTTTAACAACATCCTTCATTTCTCTAAATACCATGTCTCGCCTATACACTACCTTCTTAGTTTCTGGGTTCCAAATCGTATAACCTTTGAGACCATATTTATATCCAATAAAGATACATTTTTTAGCCTTCTTATCCAACTTACTCCTGTTTTCCTTTGGAACATGAACATATGCATCGCAGCCAAATACCTTAAGATGTGTGAGAGAAGGTTCCTTACCAGTCCATACCTCTTGTGGAGTCTTGTCATCCAACGCTGATGAGGGTGATCTATTAACCAGATAACATGCAGTACCCACTGCCTCTGCCCATAATTCTTGCCCTAACTTGACACCGCTGAGCATGCACCTTGATTTTTCCATCAAAGTCCTGTTCATCCTTTCTACAACTCCATTCTGCGGAGGTGTATATGGAGTAGTCTTCTGCCTTGCTATACTGCACTTCTTACAAAATTCTTCAAATTCATTCCCACAGAACTCTCCACCATTATCTGTGCTTGGCACCTTAATTCTTTTCTCTGTTTGATTCTCAACAAGAGCATTAAACTCTTTAAACCTGTCAAAGAATTTAGATTTATTATTGAGGAAATATATCCAATTTTTCCTCGAGAAGTCATCTATAAATGAGACATAGTACATAGATTTCCCAGTGATGGGACTGACATAGGTGTTGGATCATGTTGTCATTTATGCCAATGGTTTGATTGATTGATGTCATTGATTGATTTCAAGTGATTGATTGATGTCAAAGGATTGATTGATTGATGATTGATGTAATATAAT
>JZKD02S1683325.1:96957-107221 GCA_000966675.3 Picea glauca
TGCAGCTGGAAAAAAAAGGAAGTTGGTGCTTCCAATGAATGTAATTCTTCAAGACATATAAGAAAAAGCATTCCATGGTTTTCTCCCGATTTGGGTTTCCACATAAAACACTGGTTTACTGTGTATGTGTATGATTGTTCATTTGTTCATTGCTTATTTACTCTGCAGATATTGGATAATAATGCTTCATTGATATAACACTTGGATTATATGGTTAAATTGCTCTATTACTGATTCACCCCCTCTCTCAGTAATCCAACAATAGGTCCAAAAACAATACTGTGAACTAGCTGTAAAATTCCTTCTGCCCTCATTTCACTAGAGGGGAATCTTACCTGGTTCTTCTTCCCATATAGACAATGTTCACAGAAATCAAAATCCATAGAGCAGTTAGACATGCCTTCAACCATACCTTTACAGTGTAGTAGTCGAAGACCCTTCTCTCTGATATGCCCCAGTATTTGATGCCACAACATAGCCTTTTCTCCAGAGACTATAGGAGTTCTTTCTTCTTCAACTCCAATATCAGAAACAATGGTTCTATTACACCCATCACTAATAGTGCTTCCTAGCATCTTATGCAGAGTTCCAAATTGAACTCCCTTCATAAACACCATTGCTCCTCGAACTCTTCTGCAAGTTCCCTTTTCAAATATTGTTTTTACCCCTGCATCTTCCATTTTGCTTACAGAAATCAAATTTCTGGCCATACCTGGGATGTGCAGAACACTAGGCAGTGTTCTAATCCTTCCATCTATGAGCCTCAACTTGACCCTTCCTCTTCCTATGATTCTAGTTGTCAAATCATTACCTAAGAAAACATTACCTCCATCATACCTTTCATATTCGCAGAACCACTCCCTGTGGGGAGTCATATGAAAGGATGCACCATATTCAATCAACCATGCCTCATCATATTCATGTGTTCTTGAAGAGGCCAAGTATACATCCCCTCCTTCTTCCTTGGAGGTCTTTTCTTCTGTAGAAGAATATTCTTCAGATCCCTTCTTTTTCTTAACTTTGGATCTACATTGCTTCTTATAGTGGCCTTCTTTTCCACATCTCTAACATACCCTTACAAACTTTCTGGGAGATTTAGATCTACCCTTAGACTTAGATCTCCCACTTGATAAATAAGATCTATTTCTTTCCTGGGAATGTCCTCTTGCAAATAATGCGTCTATGCTATGTCCTTCCATATTCTTCCATCTCATCTCCTCTGAAAACAAGGATGATACCACTTATTCAAACTTCAAGGAAGTTGTATTACTACTTATGGTCACAACCAGACTATCCCACGAGTCTGGTAAACACAACAAACTGATACATTTATCTTCATCTGAAATTTTAATCTCAACAGATACTAACTGACTTACCATAGTATTGAAGGTGTTCAAATGCTCTGCCACTGAGTCTCCATCTCTCATCCTCAGGTTATACAACTTCTTTCTTAGGATTCAAGAATAGTTTATTTACCACAGACTTAGACTGATACAACTTCCCCAACTTTTCCCATAAATCCTTGGTTGTATATTCCTTTGACACATTCAGTAATACTGAATCAAAGAGACACAATCATATTATGCTCTTTGCCTTCCGATCCAAATTTTTCCAGTCATATGAAGATGTTCCTATAGGTGCAGTACCTGGATCTACCATGATCCACTGATGTTTGTCCACCAACAGATCTTCCATATTGAGCTTCCAAAACTCAAAACATTTTACATTAAACTTTTCAATCTCCATCGTCGAATTGCTTGCCATTTCTTTTCACTTGAAAAACAATACCACAAATCTCCCACTGTAACAAGGCTTATTACATTCCCGAGCCAAACCCTTGACCACAAAGGTGTCCCCCTGAAGCCAATAAAGCTTTGATACCAAATGTAAATTCTAACCTTGCACAATATCTACTGTAAACATATATTCATAAAAGAACAGAAAAGATACAATGGAAAATACAAACATTACACAAAGATTTTTCCCTTGGAAACCCAAACCGGGAAAACCAACATATTCTATATCCATTCATTGTGTTACAATGTTTACAATAAAAAATACATATAGGAGCCAACGACATCCAAACCCCTAACCCAATGACATGGATTAGTCCAAAACCCTAATTCCTTAACCAGAAATAGAAAACCATTGGCAAAGAAACCATGTGCCAAAAAACAACGTAAATATAATGCGGTCCCCAAAAATGCTTCCCTTGAACCCCCGCGTGGGGGGATCTTCCCCCCTGCACCCCCTGAGGGGGGGCCTAGAGGCCCCTCCTCTTAGCCCCCTATGTGCCCAATGCATATGCTCTGACACTACTACACATGCAAAGAATATAACACATACCCACCACTAAGTGCCAAGAGGGAATCTATGTGATCAAGAGTTTTTTGCATTCTGTATAGAGTTGCAGATCTTAGAGAAAGTCCATGTGTGAAGGTATAGAAGGCTTTGTGTTGAAAGGTAAGGAAGAAGGATCTAGCGAGTTGCACAGATCTTTTTTCCTGTGCAAAGAAAGGGTTTCTATGGCTCTGTGCTTGTAACCGATTGGCTGACGATAATAAAGAAGAAGAGTTGGTGGACGTAGCTCCAGGGAGGGAGTGAACCACGTAAACCTGTGTGTTGTGCTTTGTGCTTTGACTTTATGTGTTTATCCCTTCTTTTTCTAAGTGCTTTGATATATTTAGATAGATCTACTTATGCTTTGTGCTTCATTAGATGTGTATGAATAGTATATCTGATATGTATGAAGATGCTTAGTGCTGATCTACTGGATCTGATCTACTTTACTGTTGCTAAGTACTAAGATACCTTAGATCTAAGTGAATGTTGCGATGCACTGTGCTATCTGTGAAGTATAATAAGGGCTGAATATTGATGAATGATCGATGCTAAGTACTCTGTAAGTGATATAATCATAGATCTGTGTCCCATCTAAGGTTCCAGACACCTGAGTCTTTCAACCACCCCTGCCTCTACCTCAGGTGAGACTTCATCTTCTTCGCAGGTGTTTCCAAAAGGGTCGGTAGTTAGGGTTTTGTTGGTGCATTGTTGTAGCGTTGAACCCCGAGTATACCCCTGTTCCAACAAACATACACACACATAGAGCTCCTAAACTAGACTACGATGTGGTAGAAGACTTGAAGAAGATGAAGGCTAATGTGTCTATCAGGGACATGTGTAGAATCCCTCAGCACAAATATTTTTTGTTGCAGGCCTTAAAATCAATAGATACCCCTATAAAAAGCACTGATGAAAGTGAGGTCCCATCTCCCATATATTTAAAAAATAAGCCGAGTGTGAGTTTTTTCTCTTTAGACAAAAGGGAAAGGCCTTTTGTTCCTCCTTTCCTATTGAAGTTTCAAGTTTTTAATAGAAATCTACATAATTGCCTAGTCGATTCAGGGGCATCTTCAAATGTCATGTCATTGTCAATTTGCAAGAAATTAAACGCAACACCGCTCAAAAGTGATAAAAACACTATACAACTAGATAAGACTCAGGTGAAAGTCATTGAGGAACTTAAGGATGTCATTATCATAACTTCTACACCCCCCAAAATTGTTCAAGTAATTGACATAATCATAGTAGACATCCTAGAGGCCTATGGACTGCTACTTATCCGAGACTGGTCTGAGAAATTAAATGGATACTATAGTACCGACTAGGCTCACCTTTGGTTTCCATTAAAGGCACATACAAACATGATCATTATTGATAGAGAAAGATATCTCAAACATACTGTCACTGATTTAGAAACCCCAAATGAACCCTCATCAACATAATTCCTTGTTTTTGGAAACTACTATTGTGATTCTGATTTCGGTAATTTCACCCCTCTCGTGTCTGACATACCTCCCACAAAAAAATCAGAAATGATTTTTCAAGTAGACTTGCTAGCAGCCACAGAAGAAAGCATCCTTTGTTAGGATTTCCCATCAGGAGTAGCACGCAAGGAAGATGAAAATGAAAAAATAGCTAGACAAAAAGGAGTTAGTAATTTTCCCCCACAAATTTGGATGTTGTACTTTGATGGTTCTAAATCTCAAGAAGGGTCGGTAGCAGGATGTATCGTCATTGATCCACAGGGGAAACACAACCTCTTATCCTGCAGATTAGAATTTGAATGCACCAATAACATTGTTGAATATGAATCTCTAGTCCAAGGACTAAAAAGGGCCATCGACCTAAAAATCAAAGAATTGAAAGTTTTTGGAGACTCTGAAATTATCGTTAGACAAGTAAAGAATACAATTCATTGTAATTCACCTCACTTGAGAAACTACCAGCAAGAGGTACAAAAGATAATAGACAATTTTGAGGCCTTCGACATTACCGCGATTTCCAGGAAAAAGAATACTCATGTTGATTCTTTAGCCACCGTAGCCTCAATATTATCTCCTTTAGAATATTATGAAGCCTCAAGGTTCTCATTCAAACTTCTCTAGAAACTGTCAGTGCCTAACAACATTTTCAATTGGAAATTTTTTGAAGGAGATGAACAGATTGTAGATTTCTCGACTAATCAGGATAATTTCAAGGATTTGGCCATTGACGATGAAATATTCCAAGAACTAGTCAGAAAATGAAATCTCCATGAGCAGAGGAGAAAAATAGATCACTCTAATGACAAGCCGAAGTGTCACACGATACCAAAAAGAGTGGCCAATCTGGAGAACCTTTTTCACCTAAGGGAAATATTTTGAGGGCCAAGGAATGCAAAAACAGGGAGCTCATGCCTTATATACGAAACTATAAACCTAGGTACCCCAGAGAATCCAAATAATTTCAACCTATGAAAGACAATGTCCAAATAAGACAGGAAGGCTTATCTTAAATTATTTAAAGAATATCAATATGTCTTTGCTTGGTCTTACCAAGAATTAAATGCATATGATACTCGCATTATCCAACATATAATCCCATTGAAATATGGAATAAAACCCTCCCAACAAAATATTAGGAAGTACCACCCATCTCTGGAACCTCTAATGTATCAAGAGATGAGGAAATTATTAGATGCAAAGATTATTTTTCAGGTAAGACACTCTACTTGGGTAGCCAATATGGTGCATGTCAAAAAGAAGTTTGGGGAGATCTGTTTGTGTGTGAATTTCAAAAACCTTAACAGAGCATCAGAGAAGGATAAATATCTAGTCACACCCATGGAACAACTCCCAAAGACAGTATCTAGCTCTGAAATTTTCTCCCTCCTAGATGGTTTCTCGGGGTATAACCATGTCCTGGTTTCAGAAGATGATCGATTAAAAAGTACCTTCCAAACCAAGTGGGGAACCTTTTCTTATAAACACATGCTTTCGAGTTGATTAACACAGGGGAAACATTCCAGAGGTCCATGTATGTAGATTTTTGGGGATTGATTAACAAGTGTGTGGTATTCTATTTAGATGACATAACCGTATACTAAAAAATAAGGAAGATCACATTCAACATTTGACTCAGATCTTTGAAAGGCGTAGCAAGTATGGAATATCTTTGAACCCTAAGAAAAACATCTTTGGTGTAGAGGAAGAAAAATTATTAGGTCATACATATCTCGGGAAGGAATCAACATCGACCCTGAATGAATAAAAGCGATAGCTCAACTCCCTTTGCCTCACAATAAAAAGGCCATGCAATCGTTCTTTGGAAAAATATTTTTTGTAAGAAAATTCACTCCTGATTTCGCCGAAACCATCAAGCCTTTACAAAGAATGATTCGAAAATATGCAGAGTTTAAATGGAATGAAGAGAAGAAAGGTGCCTTCAATAATATCAAAACTACCATCTCCCAAGAACTAGTGTTAAGAATCCCTAATTTCAATAAAGATTTTTTCCTTTATACCTTTGCTTCTGACCAATATTTGGATGTAGTACTTACTCAAAAGGATGATGAAAACAATGAAGCATCAATATCATTTATGAGAACCAACCTCCAAAGAGGCGAACTTAATTACCCTGTTATACACAAACAGGCTTAAGAAGTATATAAAGAAGTTAAACATTTCAGATCCTACATCCTGAAGAATCACACTAAAGTCATAGTACCTCATCCAGTGGTCTAATCTTTGTTCACTCAACAAGAGATGGGAGAAAGAAGGGGAAATTGGATGGCAGTCATCCAAGAATTTGATCTAGACATAAAACCTGCCAAAATAGTCAAAGGACATGGATTGTGTAAACCGGTCGCTGAAGCCGAAGATATGATTAACATAGAAGACCCTAGTTGGGAAAATGAGTTGTCATTATGGTGCGACGAAGCCTTATACATACCTCCCGGGAAAGAGTCCTGGTATGGAAACTTGTCTTATCTTCTGCATCATGGAACTTTTCTGGAAAACTTAAACCCTAGAGAAAGGAGAGCCCTTAGGTTAAAATCCGCTCAATATCGCCTCATAAATTGTGTGCTTTTCTACGTACACTATGATGGAGTACTCCTTAGATGTCTTGAACATGATGATGCAGAAAAGGTACTCAAAGAACTCCATGATGGCCCAACAGGTGGAAATTGTGTAGAAGAAACCACGACTCACAACATATTAAGGGTTGGTTATTATTGGCCTACTTTTTTTCAGTGACACTCATGCATAGGCCAGGAAATGCAAATCTTATCAAGTGAGCATCGATAGGGAAAATAGAGTAGCCATTCCAATCCATACGGTGACCATATCTAGACCTTTCGAGCAATGCGGAATAGATGTCATAGGAGAAATTACTCCCAATTATTCAAAACAACATAAGTACATCTTGACTGCAACAAATTATTTCACAAGGTGGACAAAGGATATCCCTCTCACGCACATCAATGAAAAGATAGTGATCTAATTTTTAGAACAAAAGCTAATAACAAGGTTTGGGATGCCCTCCGTCCTCGTTTTTGACAATGCTACCTATTTTTCTTTCACACGCTTGAAGTAATTCTCCCTTGACAAGGGGATCATAATAAGATATTCTGCAAACTATTATCCGCAAGGGAATGGGGTAGCAGAGTCAACTAATAAAAATCTGGTGCGAATTTATTTTTTTTATTTTTTTGAAAATCAGAGAAATTGGCATAATTTACTTTATAATGCCCTATGGGCTGATAGATTAACACCTAAAGAAGCCATATGAAACTCTCTATATTTTTTGGTATATGGGAAAGAATCCATTATTCCAAATGAATCATACCTTCCATCTTTACATCTTGCTCATGCATCAAGAGGTCATCCCTCATACTCTCTACAACAAAAGATTGATACCCTTCTCATGCTAGATAAAGAAAGGGAAAAGGATAAAGTTAAGTTCGCTGCTCATCAGCAGGTAATTAAAAGATGGTTCGACAAACATAAGCTGAGAGAGAAAATGTTTGAAGTAGGGGACCTAGTCTTTAAGTGGGATAAAGAAAACGAGTCTAAAGGAAAACACTCAAAGTTCCAAAATCTATGGCTCGGACCTTTTCAGGTGGTCAAGAAGATTGGGGCAGGCACATACTAGTTGCAAAATATGAGGGGTGAATCCGACACCCTCCCAGTGAATGGCCAGGCCTTAAAAGAATACTTCTCTTAACCAAAAAAAAGTGTCTTTTGATGTTTTGTTTGAGTTTCTTTTTCTCTTTTTTTTAGCATACATTTTGATCTGGATGAGTGTGTCGGTTTAGGGAAGACTGATTGAGAACTCTTTTATTTGTCTTTTCTTTTTTCTTGTTAATTAAGTTATGTTCTGTAAAACAATGGTTGATTTTAATAAATACAGTAAAATAGACTCTGCTCATGACCTGCACTTACATGAAAAATGTGAGACGCTGGGAAAATACAAACTTTCTCAAATCATATTTGTATTTGTAAGCATACTACCCGGGGAAGCAATGAAATATCTGCGTAGTGGCTTGGTAATGCTAAATGGAAAGGTGGATAGATGAAAAGAATCACATGTACCTATGGACAAAGCCAGGAAAGGCCCCACCTTAATACTTACACCTTATCAAAAAATAGATATCCTCCTCTCTGAATCACTCTCGGAATTTCTGCCAGAAGAAAATGATCTATATAAAAGAGTGTAAAGTCTGAGAGGTTATGCAGATAAATCCGTTGGGGCTATGGATGCCCGTTGGTAGCAGAGCAAGGTATATGATATTGGGGTGACTTTGTCGGGGCTATGGATGCTCGCTAACAACAAAGCTATGCCATAAGAAAAGGAATGATAGCTAAAAGGCCTCATGTCAATGTACACCCTACCCGACTCTTTTCTAGAAAGGACATGGATTGAGGTTAAAAGGAAAGAGGGTGGAAAAGTAAAACCCATAGGAAGATCCATATTTTTGAACCCAAGAACTTGTGTACACATTGATAGAAAAGGTTCTATTGAAAAGGAATAGAATAAAGACAGAGGGTTTCTCAACCAATTTGCACAAACTAAGCATGAGGGAAGGAGCATAGATTCTTTGTTCGCACAAAGAATTGCCAATGAAGAAATGAAAAAATTGACCCGCTGACGTCGATGCACTCATTGAATATCGGTTGATCGCTAGAATATCAATATCCTCATATTAGTTCAAAATTTTATCCTCTGATATCAATTACCCCAATTGATCTACGATGCACCATATCTCTCGATATCGATTATACTAGTAAATATGAAAAGGGTTTGGTAATTCGATGGGACACCCCTAATTGAGGTAAGATAGATTTATGTGTTTTGATAGACAAAATTTTCATGAATCCAACACCACAACCTCGTGCGCCGACCAATAATCGAAATTTGAATTTGTCGATGAACTAGGAAGTAACCCACTCCTACGCTACCAACCTATGTTGCATTTAATTCTAGGCATGATGAATATTCTCTAATAGATTGCACATATCGCATTTTCACTCCTGAATTGAAGACTTTATGCGACAAGATAAGTATACGTTGTTTTTACAAGGCTTTACCCAAACATGTTGTTTTATTTGCAAATCACTTATACCCCGAAGCATACAAGGAAGCAAGAGAAAGCATCGAGGAGATTACAATCAACTCTCTGATTTTGATTACCAGTAAGACCAAGTTAATTTATTGCAAGCAAGAAGGTAAGATTTTTTTTTATCATTTCTACACTTGCGATGGTGTCGATGACTCTTTTAAAGGTTGGTTGGTTGCTCGCTATATCATTCATTTCTTTACTGCAGGAAAAATGCCTCCAAGAAATCCAATGATCAGACACTCACCAAGAATTCCCAAAAGGAAAGAAGCATAGGTCGGTGAGGGGTCTACACCGGACACTACAAGAGAGTTTGATTTTTCCTCAAAGGTGGAACAAGTTATTCAGACATCTACCAAAAATGAGCTTTCCCAGCCTCCATCGTTCGACAACAAAGAGGCGAGCACTAGATCTAAGGTGTTGCTCTTGCATTGGGGAGATCTGTTTAACAAGATCAACTAGTAATATTACCCATATTTTATACGACATAGTGACCCGGATGTTAGGATGTTGGATAACCAAGTATTCCCAAACATTTGAAGATCATTCCTACATATGGTGGCCTGTCAAACCCCAGTTTTTCCCTGGATCGAGACCCTGGGATGGATAATTGACCACAAAAATGCTATGAAATGTATAATCAATAATGAAAATGGTGAATGTGTTGGGGCTTTTCTTCCAATAGAGGTCCAAAAAAACTACAAACTCAGAGACCCAGAGGAAAGGATAAATACAGAGTTTGTGGTCAAATTTTATGAGTTCCATGACACTATTAAGTTAATGGCCTCATGGTGGAAAGAAGACAAGAAATTCACAAACATGATAAATGGATGGTACGACATGGTAAACCTCAAAAATCCTTATATTTATCTAATGGCTTTGATTTGTCGATTATATGGAGAAAGAGATTGCTCCAATTTTTCGGAAGCATGGATTCCCCTGGCACATACTGTGGTGATTTCTAGGAGCAACTTTAATTGGGGAGCCATCATTTCCAAACAGTTAAGCACTAACATATTGCAGGGATAGACACCAAAGGATGTAGAAACACCAGCCTTTCACATGGCGTCATACCTATTGGACGTGATCTACGCAAGGAACGTTTTCGCAGGCATGAATTTAATATGGCATGTTGTTGAGTTACCCGTGCATGTTTATTTCAGCATTCTGTGGGAGAAAAGGTACAATATATTTTATTCCTTGATATGTGTAATGATCCCAAGAAAAATTCTTTCTTGGAATCACTAACTACTACTAATTTATTGAGTTTTTAAGTGCATACAAGATTCATCAACACATGGAGATCACAATATATTCAAGATG
>JZKD02S1683325.1:114159-124175 GCA_000966675.3 Picea glauca
TAACTTTTAACTTCTTGACTTTCCCCCCTTCAGTGTGAGACTATGACCTAGTGGGGGTGCCCAGGCCACTGAGTCTCCTCATCACCTCTCTAAGAGGTGGGGGACATTACAATATGCAATGAGTTCATAGCCCATGTAAATTTCATCATATTTAGAAAAGAATTCCCAAGGATTACATCGGGAGCCAAAAATATGGTTTCAAAAGTAGGCCACTGGTATTTTGAGGAAACCATCACTTATATCAGAGTGTTTGGGGCTACTGGCTCGCCACACTTACTTCATATTCGTGTCTCAGACCGGATCATTGTGGGAGAAATTTGTTACCAGACCATTGTGCAAGGCTATAATGCCACTCTGGTGAAGGAAAAGAAAGGATATTTCATACCCTATGGCTTTCATATAGTGTTTTATGTGGTGAAAGACACTACACATGCAAAACAAGAAGGGTTGAGTTAGCTTGAGCATTGATTCCCCACAAGCCAATTTTGCAAGCATGATCCAAAGGGCCTGGTACTTCAACATGCGTCACAGGTGTCATCATGTTGGCCATATTATCATGATAGCTTCAAAGATGAGATTTTCACCGAGGGCACTCAGGACTGGGAGGAAGTGTTCCATAAAGGGATAACCCCAATATGACTAGTTAAAAGTGATGTCTATGGATGATATAGTCGAGACAATAGAGAAGATAGCTCAAGAAGCTCTCAGAGTAAGAGAAGAAAACAGAGAAGTATAAGCAACAAAGGCACGCAGGAGAGGGATGTTGTTATTCGAAGAACCCCAAAGAGCTATACAAAGGTCATAATAAGATCCCCCACTTAACCCTCTGATAGAATCCTTGAGGGTTACCCCGACCGACACAAGAAATTGCAAAGAAGAGCTGAGTGGCTCAGAGAGAATTCCATCAAAAGAGACCACCAACCAACAAAACCCCAACCCCATGTCATCACGGGCAGGATCGTTGGTGACTACTATAGTTCAGCGGAGGATAGAAAGAGCGTTAAGTGGGACAAGTGTGCCTAATGTCCTCATAGACTTAATTACCATATATGAGGATGAGGAAAGTTCATAGGTTTTACGCATAACCCCGATACCAATCATAGAAGAGCAAGAATTAGGGGAGAGATCTGCTCCAGTTTCCAACGCTTTGATCCCAAATCCCTAGGAAGGCGACCATGAGGCTATAATTTCTTTGGACAATGAATTTATTGACCAATTGGGAACATAGCTTCAGAAGGATGGCTCCAAGAATGACTTGGGTGTTGGTGAACAGGAAGAAGAAATGAAACAACCAAAAATCGACATCTCAACGGATGACCCCCAGATAATATCGATTCTTCACCTATCTCCCCAGCTATGACAAATACTCCACCATATGAGGAGGACCAGCAGGATTCCAAGTCACCAGAGAATACAAAAACCTCCCATGCTAAGGAATTACAAGAACCGATCATAGAACATGTTTGCACGCCAGGAAGCCTAGGAAACACTTTGACTTGGGGAGACCAACATATTCCTGAAATAGTATATGAAATCATCAATATGTAGGTGATCACTTATTATAGAAAAAGGAAAGTTGTGATGAGAAGAATGACCAAGAAAAAGAGGCTCACACTCGATAGCACACTTCTCATCACCACAGAAGATATGATGGTTGACACAGAAAATGCTAAGATGCCTGAGTTGATCAGAGCAGGTATGGCTATAACCAATGCTTCTTGATAGGGAAAGAAGGGGTGAAAGGGAGGTATCTTCCATGAATAAAGAGTTGGATCATTTGCGCCATCAAGCAGAGTATTACCAGAATTCAACACAGGTAGTAGTAGTCTTGAAGAGTGAGTTCCGAGAAACATATGCGCAATTCAAAAGTGAAAGGAATATCTTCACCACTTTCATAACCGACTTTCAAGAAGATACCCTCATGGGGATGGAAACTTGTAAAGATGTGCAGAGATGGTATGAGAAGGCACATCATGCCATGGAGAGGATCAATTACATCAGTGAAGTGTAGAAAGGCCGAGACACAGAAGAGCATGGCATTTGAGTGTTGATGGATAACAACAACTCATGAATTAGGAAAGCAATTGAATACTGGGTACCTATGGTCTAGGAGCCTCAGTATAAGATACAAGAAAGATGGGGAGAGTGCGGGAAAATTTAGGAGATGAAAAACATTGACCTACTGGAGTTTGGTCCACTGAAGGATTTCGCTAATTTTCATGGCATAGTCAAGTGACATACATAGCAAGACTTGGCATGGGAAGCATAGAATTCACATATTTCAAGCATGACCACAGGTCAAGTGAAGAAGTTCATGGAACACCCAATCAAATCTCTCGCAGTCCTACAACGCTTAAGTGTTAAGCTAATCAGGTATAATGAATGAGAAATATAGATAAATGAGGTCTTCTCTGACCCGATGGATCAACACATATTTCCATATGCAAATACACATGAAGATCTCTTCATCAAGTGGTCAGAGTATGAATCCACTTCAATGAAACCATTAGATGAGCAAAAGATAACAGATAGATAAATCTGTCACGTGGAGTTTTCTTAATTTAACACAACTCTAGTAACTATTTTTATTTTAGTTATTTATTTTATTTTTGTTATAAATAAGGGCATCGACCTGGGACAAGGGGTCAATGGTTTTGGATAGAAAGATGTTTTCTAGAATTTTGTAAGCAAATTATTTATGTGCAATTTATTTTAATTAAGAAGTTTTGTTTAGAACCAAATACACTTCTATCATCTAAGGCGTTAATGTGCTTGGATCGAGGGGGGATTATCCCTATCTTTAGATTCAATATTTGTTGTTGTATTGAGTAAGAGTTGTTGTTTCTGTTATTTAAAGTTATCTAATAATGCTATAATACAGTTCTTTTATTCTAGTTGATGAATAGAAATTGATTGTTTTAACCTGTGATTGATAATAGAGCATCACAAATTACTTTTCTTGAACTAACTTATTTTCATGTATATATTTTCCTTTCTGTAATTGTTATCTCAGACAATGTTGAATGTCCACTAATCAAAATGGTATTAATGTTGGCTTGAATTTTTTTAGATATTTTTCATCAGCATGTTAAGGTATAGAAGTTATCCTAAAAAACCTATCCTTCTCCCAACACACTATTAACTTCCCTCTGCCATTTTGATTATGATTTGTCTTTATTTTTTATAAATGTTAAGAAAAGAAACAAAAAGAGAATTGCCCAGCCTGAGGAAAGGTTTCACAGAAAAGACACATCTTTTATTCATGATTAAATCCCATCTATAGTTCTAGCCAGATCACGAATATGGAGAACCTTACCACTCATCAAACGCTTATGATTCTAATTGGGCCTCTTAATCAGGTTTGGTTCCTATTGTTGAGTTAAAGGGACCTTGGACCCCTCAACAGTTCCATTATGGTGGAGTCCATGGGCTAGGTCATGTAGTGTGTGGGTTCATGATTTTTCATAAGTTTATGTCTTAGGATTCTTTGGATATTTCGTAAGGGTGCACGTGCATGCTCTCATAGTGATGTTCACAGATTTACGGGTCGCGATGATGTACATGTGCAGATAATATAGAATTTTAGTAAATGATAAAAATATTGTGGGTGTGAGGTAATAGAAACAGTTCAAAGCAATATCCGTATTAATGGTCCTTTTGAGTCCACCTTTGAATCATGTAATTATGTCCCTTCATTGTTGGATTACTGAGAGTGGGGGTGAATCAGTAATAGAGAAATTTGATCCTTTTTCACCATAAAATGCAAATGTTATATCAATGTAGCATTATCATCCAATAGTTGTAGAGTAAATAAATAATGAACAAATGATAAATCACACACATACATAGTACACCAATGTTTTTCATGGAAACCCAAAGCGAGAGAAAACCACATAATGTTTTTTCTTATATTTCTTTAAGAATTACATTCATTGGAAGCATCAACTTCCTTTGTTTTCCAGCTGCAACTGGAAGGAGGCTCCAACCCCCTATTTTCTCAAGATACAATCTGAGGGAAGATCCAACTCCCCAATTCTCTGGCTACAACCAGAAGGAGGCTGCAACCCCCTATGTTCTCCGGCTACAACTACCTGTCCTTGCCCCGTCCAACCTCCTTGACATATAAGTAGAATTATGGAACCACAATCACATTATCACTATGAGATATACTGTTGTAAACATGTACCAATCAACTTGCACCAAACAACCTGTACCAATAACCTGAACCATGCATCAACTTGTACATCAACCTGTAATCAACTTGTACCATAAACAAGTGCATCAACCATGCACCAACCTGTACCATGAACAAGTGCATCAACCATGCACCAAACATGTACGAATAACCTATCACAACAATCTGTCTCATCAATCTTATCAACCAAATTATATCTACTCACTAAGATCAATCACTAAGACAACTCTCTAAGATGTGCATCAACCAAGCATAACACAACAACTCATAATCATCACCAAGATCAATATGTGCTTCTAATAATATACCAATACAAGTATGCTACATCAGCCATAAAACATGTGTCAACAATACTACTAAAAATTGCCTTCAACCATGTACCAAGTATGTACCAATCATGTATCAACTACTCATCAACTATGACTCATCAAGATGTACCAACATCATCAACTATACACCTCGTGTATGTGCCAACTCATTAACTACTTGTCTCAACCATGTACCCAACATGTACCTCAACCAAAAGCCCTTATCAATTTCATCATCCAAATCTGATTTGTAACTCTCTAATAGACTTGGTGTATGATCACATGCCTGCAAACTTTCCTTAACTTTAACAACAAGCTACTAGCATTTTCATCAAACTTTACTTTAGTCTCACATGACTAGTTTTGGATTAGTCAATAACCATAACTTGAAATAATAATAATTATGTACCTGTAATGAATACAGATCTAAAGATATTACACAATGTTTTTCAGTGTATTTTATGCAATTCCTCTAGGTGTCACTACTTGGAACCTCTCATAAAAGGATTTATATGAAAAATGGCATACCTTGTTGAATTCTGGTGTATTCTAGAGAGTGAACTTGTATAGTGCTCCCCGCATGAAATATTTGTTGTATGGATCTGAAAATTGTACAAAGAATACTAGAGGATGTAATATAACCAACACATTTTGTCTTATTGAATTTGGATCTATTATGAAGAAGTTATGACGTTTTTACCCGAAACACTTGTTTTAGACTAGTTTCAGGACTAGCCACAAAGCCTATTTTCCATGGAGTGTAACTCCAAAAATACAATGACCCACAAGATGAAATTTGTACCACAACTACTTGGATATGTTTTCTCAATGGAATCCCAATTTCACAGTCTGAATCATTATATAAAAAAAATTATTTTGAAAATGGTGATATGACCTATAAATAACATACCTTTGAAAGAATCATCAAAAGAATTTATCCTTCCTTGAATTTCGGCCTTCTTTACTTCACCTTCCCTTTGAAATTAGGCTTAGATATCCTTTGGTTACCTCAGTCACCTGTAGATTTTTTTTTTGTAAGTAAGAGATTTTATATATAAAGGGCCTTCAAAATCCAGACCAGAATTACAAAAGCTTGAAAACAACCATGCTGTAATTACTAAACTACCCCAAGAAAGGGGAAACCAGTTCAGCCAGTCAGCGAAGTCTATCAGTTTATAGTCTAACAGTCTTAGATAAACTGAGCTAGTCTGACTAGGCTACAACTAAGAAAATAAACTAGTAAAAAGAACAGATCCCCAGAGAGGTCAGACACTTGGCAAATAACCTGGCCAGGTGGCTTGGTAGGTCACGTCCCAAGGTTCCTCTTCGATGGGCGTCCCTTTCCCTTCCATTTTCATGTCAGCATCCAAGTTTCCCCCTTCCAAGTTGGCAGCTGGAAAAGTGACTCCAGGTGGATTGTACGCGTGGACACCCGTAGTTGTCACAGCCTCCGTGTCCCCGAGCATGGCCTGCACCAAATCTCCACCCTCTGGCTATTGCACCTGTTCATTCCTATTGACGAGATCTGCATGGGGCATCTCTGTTGCTGCCGCGACTTATGGAGTGGATTGGAAATCTTCCTAGAAGGTGGAAAGGATCTGAAGGAGAGTCGAGGTTTTCTCATCCAAAAGATGCAGTCGGAAATGGAGGTCTTCCAATCCTTGTTGGAGCTCAAAAACCAACCCATAGAGGATGGCCAGACTGTCCTGCAGCTGGGAGTCAGGGATGGAGTCGGTGGAAGAGTGCGTCCTGTGCTGGGAATTCTGAAGAAAGGGTGACACCTCCAAGGGTGGGCGGGAGGAGCATGCTACCAGTGCAACAAAAGGCTCGTTGGCTAGGGAATTCATAGGAACAACGAGAAATCATGAGAGAGAACCTAGCAAGCTATCGGTGATGACCAGACATTCGAACTGGGAGGTAGGAGGGGTGGAGGAGGTGAGAGGTTCCAGCTCAGGCTGCGAGGGCTGCGAGGAGTGAGTTGAGGGTGAACTAGGGGGAGAAACAGATACACGGGGCCAAGGAGGATGCCATGGAGATCCTCTCCTTGGCCTCCCTCTTTGCCACGAAATTCTGAGCTCACAGGGAAGGAAAAAATGAAGAGAATGTCCTAGATGGACGTGAAGAACCTAGAAAAGTTTGAAGGCGGTGAGAACCATGAAGGAAGGAAGCCAAAATAAGCCAGGTCTAGGCGGCTGAGGGATAAGAGGGTCAGTTCACATGCGGGGGTTAAATTCACCTGCAAATAGAGAAGCCATGGAGGAGACAACAATGGGAGTCGGGCACACTAGTGTTAATGGTGCAGCGGATGTCGTAAAAGCAAATAAATGCATGGTTTAGGCAGCGGGTCTTGGCATGAGATCGACACATGGTACCTTGTCGCACTGGCCTGTCCTCTCCTCCTCATCCTGCCATGTAGCCCACACTAACACCCCATCCAGGGGCTCAGTCACCTGTAGATATTCAATATGCTAAAGTGTGATTAAAATGAGAGAGAATTGCCTCTTATTTATACTTATTTGCCTCTTGGAAAAGGTATCTTTCCATCTAGGGTTGCTCCCCTATTTGGACTGTCCTTGGGGATACTCCCCTTGATTCAAATCTTCCTGAAACTGATCCCCCAACATGAACTATCCTCTTTATGGTGCTTCCTCATATAAATATAAGACATATAAGATAATCATTCAAAAGCATTCATTTTGGAGTAGAAATTACTCTGAGTCTCTAGTGAAAATACTCAAAGGCTTCCCTTGGAAGAGGTTTTGTAAAGATGTCTTCCACTTGTTCTTTTGTGCCCACATATTCAACTATGATGTTCTTCTCAGCAACTTGTTCCTGTATAAAGTGATACTTTATTGGAATGTGCTTCTTCTTGGAGTGCATCACCGAGTTCTTTGAGATACTGATGGTGCTTGTATTATCATAATAGAATGGAATGGGCTCATCATACTCAACTTGTATATCTAAGTAGAACACTGCTCGACTGGTGCTTCGTTAGTCATCAATGCAACCTACCCAATCTACATCTATGTAGGAAATAAGTGATAGATCCTTTCCTTTTGGATACCATAATCAAAACTCTTTTGTTCCTTTGAGATATCTAAATCCTCTTTACTACTAATACATATGATTCCTTTGGTGCTACTTGAAATTGTGCCACCTATCCAACTGCTTGCATTACATCTGGTCTAGATGTTGTCACATATAGTAGGCTACCAATCATTGACATGTATTGCTACCAATCATTGACATGTATTGCCTCTGGTCTGTAGAATTTGAATCATCATCTTTTCTCAACTTGTAACTAGTTTGCATAGGAGTAGTAACTAGTTTGAAATATTCCATTCCGAACCTCTTTAGAATTTCTCTGATATACTTAGTTTGAGAAATAAAAATTCCTTGGTTTCCTTGACATACCTGAAGACCCAAAAAGAAGGATAGTTCTCCAAGTAATGACATTTCAAATTCATTCTGCATATCCTTTGCAAATTTTTGGCTTAACCTGTCATTAGTACTTCCAAAAACAATATCATTAACATAAATTTCAACTAATAAAATACTACCTTGAGTTAGCTTGATGTAGAGGTTGTTTTATGCGCTTCCTTGCCATAGTTCGTAAGGAGTTTTGTCATTTTTGTTTCTAAGTATTACTCTGTTTTGAATGTGAACTTTTGTATGCACTACATGTGTCCAAAAAATATCTGTCAATTTGGAATCCATTAGCATTGTTTGAGCCATGTCCTATGTAATTATCATCCATTATGGTAATATTCACTAGCAAATTTGGTTCATTTTGTGACGGCTATTTCGATGCTCTTGTGACGTTATGTTGTGGATATTGCGACGAATATTGAGTCCTTGAAACGTCATATCATATGACGTGGCAATTTCAACGAAGTTGAATTATCATCACAAGCACGACGACCTTAGGGAACTTTTCATAATTGCGACAATTTTTTTTTTTTTGTTTTTCAATACGACAATATAGGAAATCTAAGTGAAACCAAAATGTCATCGCACTTGTGACGACAATAGTACATTGTTTTTATTGGACATCCATCGTAGGTATGTCAACATTTTGTTGTTTATATAGAAAATGCATTGCAACAATTTTTTATTTCTTCGCACTTGCGACGACAACATTACATTGTTTTTATTGGGCATCCGATGTAGATATGTCAACATTTCGTTGTTTATATAGCAAATGCGTTGCAACATTTTTGTTGTCATCACACTTGCGGCGACAACATTTCATTGTTTTTATTGCACATCCGTTGCATGTATGTCAACATTTCGTTGTTTATATAGAAAATGTGTCGCAATAATTTTTATTGTTGTCGCACTTGCGACGACAACATTTCATTTTTTTTTATTACACATCCGTCGCAAGTATGTCAACATTTCGTTGTTTATATGGAAAATGCGTCGCAACAATTTTTGTTGTCATCGCACTTGCGATGACAACATTTCATTGTTTTTATTGCACATCCGTCGCAGGTATATTATTGTCGTCCAAATTGCGATGACAATTATTATTTAAATTTTATTTTTTTTAAAATTTAGGCTGCAATTTTAATATTAATATTACCATATTAATAACTTTTAATAGAAAACATTGGCATTAATTATTATATATATTAATAACTTCTTTTGATTGAAAATTTCTAAAGGTTCATGTGCTCAATTTTTGGTTGTAGTGAGAAATTCAAATACAATCATTAACCATATGAAATTCATTGTGCGCTAAAATAGTATCATTCAAGGTTACAGGGTTACGTATAAAATGAATAATGCAATATAGAAAATGAAAAAATACTCAAAGAAAATGTGTCTAAACTGAAATATGTGTCCAGGTGGTACAACAACTTTTTGATAATACTTATTTCAATAGGTCAATAACAATGTATGGCTTTGATGTAAGAGTTTCACATGGTGTATTTTACAAATACAAAACACAATCCTAAGACTCTAATACAACTCAATTGACCTTCACTCAAATAGTTAAATAGTAATTAGGCYTTCAAAGTGATTCAATGTATGGTGATGCAACCCACCATAGAAAACACATGAAGGCATGAGAGGCACTATGATTCCACTATAGGGGAAGATGAAAGGGGACCTATGGGAAAATAAATCCTCTATCTCCAAGGTCATTCTTAGAACTCATATTCTTCTACAGTGTGCCTTAAATGAAGCCATATACCTTCTTTGACTTATCAACCAATCCTTGAATTTATGAAAGAGGTTGGTGGGGAAAGTATTTTCAAATAATAATGGGAGCATGGGTTGAGTACAATCTTCATGCCATGGGAAGTGTAAGAGTCCTACATTCCACTAGTTATAGGTAATGTCATGCATCATTTCCACCAATGATATCATTGTCATTGACTCTAACATTGTAGGAAGCACTCTAACATTAATTCTCTACATATTTCATGTTTTATTCTCCATTTCCAACCCATACCAATTTGGAAATTAACCAAAAGAAACATCAAGAAGAGGAAAATTGTAGACTT
>JZKD02S1683336.1:22787-51047 GCA_000966675.3 Picea glauca
CCTTTCAAGTGGGCTTGGGATTCCAGCCACTATGTCCCATTGACATAGCCATGCCATTTGTGGCTACTCAGGAAGATTCATCTCATGTCCAGTCTGAAGCGGATAAGGAAAACAAATTCATTGAGCACATTCAACACATCCGCCAACAGGTTCATGACATCTTGTACAGAGCCAATGCGAAGTACAAGCAGCGACATGATCAACATCGGGTGCCACACAACTTCCAGGTGGGCAACAAAGTGTGGCTGCATTTGCAAAAGGACTGCCTCGCTGGACCCCACCGCAAGCTTCGTCCGCTTCGATATGGGTCGTACACCCTCACCAAGGCTGTAGGGGAAAATGCCTTTGAGCTTAGCATTCCACCATTCCTTGGTCTGCACCCAGTGTTCAATGTGGACCGCCTTCGCCCTACTTTCCACCTCTACTAGACACATCCAACATGGCATAACAACTCACACCAACAGAGTTAAATCCAGACTGCATGGAACAAGCCAGAACTGATCAGATCATGGATACACAGATCAAGCACACTCGAAAACAAGGGATACTGCTATATCGAGTTGTCAAAGCAGGCCAACTCCTTCACCAAGGCAAATGGCTCACCAGGGATCAAGTTCAGCAGAAGTTTCCTCATCTCATGGAGGAAATCAACGCAATGGGGGCCATTGCTTCCTAAGGAGGGAGAAATGATCCAGGTGGATATTGGTGGCCACCTGCCTATTCCACTTGGACCCCCACCATTTCTTCTTTTAGTTTTTCAGTTTCTGCACAATTTACTATTTTTAGCAGTTTTGCGGGTCCTGAACTTCCGGAGTCGTTTTGAGGCCTTAAGCGACATTTTTTAGGAAAACGGGGATACACAGATAGATCTTGTAGTCCTCAGATAGATATTTCTAACGAGTTATAGAACGCGTCAAACGGATATCATATGCCAAAGTTACGTCCCCGGGAAGTTGATGTACCAACTTACCCAAACGGGGCCCATAGTCTTGGCGTTTCACCTCCTAGGGTTAGGTATTTGGATGTTTAGGGTTTTCCATTGTCTCTCAATAATAATAGGCCTTTGAGCCTCATTGTAAGATATTTCAGAGCCAGTAGCCGCCACATCTCTTCTCAGAGATAAGCTACCAGTGCCCCAACTAGTTTATTTCCATTCTGTCTGTAAGCATATTTCAGTCATTTGTTATTAATGAAATGAAGTCTTATTTCCGCTGCATCTCTGTGTTTATGTGTATTTCTGTATTTCATTGTGTTCCTACATAAATCCAAATCATGTATCAAGAAACAAACTTCTTTGGCTTTGAGCACCACAAAGGAAGAGTGCATTGAATTGAGTGTGGTAGTACGAAAAGTAATGTGGTTTCGCAAGATCCTTGCAAATTTATTTGTACATGTGATGGATTCCACCTTTATTCATTGTGATGACTAGAGTTGTGTGAAGCTCTTAGAGAATGTAGTGTTTCATGAGAAATAGAAACACATTGAGATCAAGTAACAATACATCGGAGACATGGTGCATAGGAAGGAAATACTAGTGTAGTACCTTCCTAAAGATGAGAAGTTTTTTGATGTTCTTACCAAACCCCTCACTAGGACATATTTAGATTACTTTCATGACAAACTTGACTTGGTATGGAATTTCTCCCTCACTGAGAGGGAGTGTTGATGTTTTCAACTTCTTGATACATTCTCTAGATTGTACTCTTCTATGACTAAGTTTAGTTAATCTGTGAGGACATTTATACGATAGGGATAAGTGAGTTTGGGATTATATCCTAATATCCCTTGTGGAGAGCACATGAGTATATGTTCCTTGTGAAGAAAACATGATGGACCAATAAGGAAGGAATTTAGCCTTCCTTAGAAGGTGCACAGGAAGTTCGAGTCATCCGCAACAAGAAAGAAGAAAAGTAGAATGATACCATGTTAGTTTTTGTTAGCAACAATCAGTCCTCTTGTAATAAAGCATCCGCCAGGCTAAGTAAGAATGACAATGTCTATTTTTTTTATTTAATAATTAGTATGGTAGGTAAAAACACTGTTGGATTTTCCCTTGCAAATCTGATCATGAAGGGAATATCATAAGAATAAAAGTGGCATGTTAATGTTTGTAGTTTTGGTATTGTGGGTTTAAGAAGACATTGGAAAAGCTAATACAATGAGGAAGTTTTTGTGTAGCTTGTGTTCTCTAATTCTATTTCCAATTTTGTTTTTGTGTAGCCCACATTCTAAAAGAGATAAGGACACCCTCACATTTAGATCAATTGGTATCAGAGCGTATTCGGTGCATGGGACCAAAACCAATTTCTTCCACCAGGTTCAAATTTTTTTAGGCTGAGAGAAAAACCGTCAGGGTCATTTTCGTGTTACTTTCCAGAAGTGCGAAAGGGGAGACTGTCCCTTTGGTGTTCATTTCTATTTTTTAGAATAATCACCCTTACCCAATTTCTCTTCCAGTCATAGGTTTCCAGCATGTAGATCTGAGAACAAACGACCATGATAAGGAGAGAACGAAGAGCACACAACACTCGTTTTTTCTCTTTACATTTTCGTGCTGAGGGAAATCATGAGGCTACATGCTAAAGGAAAATCATGAGGACCAAATAGGATTTTCATTTTGTCTTTTTTGAGCCAACAAGTAAAGAAGAGAGAATTTTTATTTTGATTTTTTGTGATTCGGTTACCCTACACGTCCTCCTTTGAGCACCCTCCAGAAAAATGTTTGGCAGTGTACATCAGAGGGGAATAGCACCCATGTTGAAAATAAGCGAAATTATCTGCATGCGTGGTCTTATTTCCTTCACAAAATGGTGCCCATACCTCTATCTCATCTCTAGAATGTGCCCATCTCGTCCAATAGTCGCCCACCACATAGAGCATGCATTTCATCCTTCTTAGGATTCTTTCATACCCTCCACATGGTCTATTCCAGGCTGCCAACCATGTCGCCCCAACATGAAGCATCCAATAAGGACTCTCATGCAGACACATCAAGCCCAGTGGCCGATTTGGCACTGGCTCTTCAGGGATTGATTCGTCTTCAATAAGGAAGACCTCTAGCAAACATGCAGTTGGACTTGTTTTCAATTAACCAAGTTCATTGGTCAGATGAATGGAAAGACCGTGGATTCCTAGATTTGAAGTCTCTTCACATATTTAAAAACCTCGCCTGAGATGGAGGAGGCTACAAAATTACAAATAGCCAGTCTCCAACTCGAGGGAATCACCCAGACTTGGTGGGACACACACTTGACCAGTGCAGAATTTCTCGTCGAGATCGACACTCTATCCCCGACAACTGGTTTCATTACTTCATGGGAGACGTTCTTTCAAGCCTTGAGAGAACTCTTCTACCCTCTAGGCTACCTTCACAATTTTCTCGCAAAGTCGTTACAACTTCAGCAAATTTCCAATCATTCGGTGCAAGGCTACATCAACGTCTTATGCAAGATACACATGCAACTCTAGATCAGAGAACCAGATGAGGTATTAATAATTAATTTCAATTCTAGTTTATTGTTACCTCTCCGACAGGAGGTAGATATTTTTGACAACTCTTCTCTGGACAAGGCTTTCTTATGGGCTCTAGCCATCAAAAGAAAGGTGGATCCTCACATTCGATATCCTCCTAATAAAACACTCGGTGATAACCCATCCCCTTCTCATTCTCAACCTTATCCTTCTTCCTTGTCGATGACAAAAAATGTATTTTGGTGTAATTTTCACAGGGCCAACTCCGATAACTCTGTTGATTGTTGAGCCATTAAAAGTAGCCACCCCCATCAGAACTTGTTTGCAGAGACCACACCCATTGAGTTTCCCAAGAAACCAGAAGTCATCTCTCTCATGAACCCCACCGAAGCAGACCCATCCCTCATTCTCATGACTACGCCAGAATCCACTCACCATAACATTCCCCTCTTCACTCACAACTTCCAAATTAAAGATGAACTCGCCACTCTCATCCTGGACAACGACAGTCAAAGAAATATGATATCACAAAATTTAGTCCAACAACTGCAACTCCCGACCACCCCACACCCCAATCCATATCAACTTGGTTGGATCCAAAATAATGGTCCTCGCATTACTATTTCTAGATGTTGCATTGTCACCTTCACCATTGGTCCCTTTCGTGACACAATGATTTGAGACTTGTCACCATTAGATTGTGCTGACCTCCTTCTTGGTCTTGCTTACCAACAAGACCGACAAGCAATGTATCATTCCAAGACTCATCAATACCACCTTAAAAATGTTGGACACACCTATGTACTTACTTCATCTCCCATCACTTCACCACAACTGTGAACCGCTACCACCTCCACGCACCATGTTATCAATACCCCCAATTTCTCTTTATTTTTAACCCTCCATATGCACCTCGAGATACTCACTAATGTAACACCTCCAACAATAATTATTCTACTACCAGAATATTCCAAAACCTCACAATCTCCCTCAAGGCCCCCACCCTCTCAAGCCGAGGCTACACCCATCGATCTCATGCATGTCGCATAATCACCCAAGACTCCATCATCTCACCCGATTCCACAAGACACTATCACACATCCTCTAGTTACCACATCCTATTCTTTCACCCAACCAACAATTAAACATCGTTATACTTTACCCCATATTACCTCTCAATTTTCCTTGGGAGTGATGCGTAAACAGGGAGGTCACCTGGTGACTTACCACTCTAAGACCCTTCCCTTTACCAAATTTATTGACCGACACTACGCCAAACAATTCCACCTCCTAATTCTAGATTTATAGAAGTGGCACCCTTATAATAGATCCACCCCCTCTTCCACAGACCTCTTACCTTTCAAGGTTTGTCTTAGATTTCAGTATAGAACTCCCACATAGATACCTCTCATTTTGACTACCTCGAGCCCAACACATCAACAATGACAACGACAGGTTGGTCATAGTGGTGTTCGTAATTTATCACAGGAACATATTCCAGTTGCAACATCCTTGCTAGTAACACTGGATCATGCAAAGAACCATGATGTTTCATATCTGGTTGGAAAACAATGCCAAACTCCAGAGACAAGACAATTGGCTAGAATTTGAGACAGTGCAATGAAAGATCCCTCGGTGGGTGGTGGAAGTAGGGATGTTTCCGGATCCAAACAGGGAGGAATTGGACCAATAAGGAAGGACACCGACCCTTCTTAGAAGGCGCACAACAAGTTTGAGTCATCCACAGCAAGAAAGAAGAAAAGTAGAATGATACTATGTTAGTTTTTTCCAGCATCAATCAGTCCTCTTGTAATAAAGCATCCGCCAGGATAAGTAAGAATGGTGATATCTACTTTTGTTATTTAATAATTAGTATGGTAGTTAAAAACAATGTGGGATTTTCCCTTGCAAATTTGATCATGCAGGGAATACCATAAGAATAAAAGAGGCATGTTACCATTTGTAGTTTTGGTATTGTGGGTTTAAGAAGACATTGGAAAAGATAATACAATGAGGAAGTTTTTGTGTAGCCTACGTTCTCCAATTCTGTTTCCAATTTTGTTTTTGTGTATCCTGCATTCTCAAAGAGAGAAAGACGCCCTCACACTCAAATCACACGAGGACATGTCAAGGGAATTGACCTTGACGTCACATTATGGGGACTTAACCCTAGTGTTTCTAGAGGGAGTAGCCTCTAGAATTCCACATGGGAGTGCCATGTGTGACATAAATTTTTCTACAATGTCCCAAGTAAGCATCGGCCATACCTTCTCCTAGATTTGGCTACAGACCAAGAGAGATAGGATACATTTATACAATGGTGTACTTGTGGTAAATGGGCCCAGACATAGTCCTTCCTTGATCATGATAAGGAGTGATATGGACTCAAGGTTCTTGAGGTGCTTTCCATGTGTCAGATAACATCAAGATAACATGCACTCATAAGGGTGTACCTATGGTGAATGGACCAGGTGTAGTATTTCTCCTTAGTCATGATGATTTGACTAGCAATGATAAATACTCAAGATGTTAGATGCTATCACATAATGATGCATATTATTTTCGTGATGAAATGAGAATGGATATATAATAAATAAATGTACAAAGATATATCATATATCAAATAAAATAACAAATATTTATTAGAGATATAACCATAAACACATAGATACAATAATACACAATTTCTATTAATGAGTTAAATGTACAAAGCTATCGAAATACAGAGTGAAAGACTCAATGGAATGGCTGAATCGCATATATGAGAAGAGATATGATGGCTACTCACATTCATAAGAAGATGATTAAAATGAGGCTCTAAATTCTTTTTTAACATAAATAAAATCCAAAACCCTAACCCCGAAAGAAGAAAATCCAATAGTTTTGTGGACCCCATTTTGGGTAGTTTGTTGTATCACCTTCCTGAGGGCATAACTTTGGCATACGATCTCTGTATGGGGTGCATGATAGATCGTTGGAAAGGTATTGTATAGAATATTGATTTTGAGGGATAAATTATAACCTACATCCATCATTGAGGTGCTCGATCCCGAAAAAAGTTCATTTAGAACCTCAAAATGGCCCCAAAAATTTAGGAACTGAAAAAACCGATAAAAATAGTAAGTTGCCAGAAGACTATTTTGAGCCAGTTGCAATAGGTGGGTGGCCATAGATATCCACCTGAATCAATCCTCCCTCCTTAGGAATAAATGGTCTCCATGTTTTTGAGTTCCCAAGGGAGAGGTAAAAACTTTTGTTGAATCTGCATCTTGATCAACTACTTGTCTTGTTGGAGAAGTTGCGTTACTTGGCTTGTTGAAGGATATCATGAGCCTGTGGCTGGAAAGGTTGGAAATTTGTGTACAGTATGGCTATATGAGATGACTGTGTGCATAAGGAATCCTTGCACTTTTCTTCAATATTTTTGACTTGCTTCTACTGGAGAGAAGGTGCTTGGACTGAGGTTGCAGTGGTTACGGTGTTCTTCTTTTCACCTTTTGAACAAAATGTGAAGAAGATGATTCTTTTAGTATGAGATACTACCTTGCGTAATTTTTAAGGTGGGATGATAGTTGGAACTACCTCTGGTATCCTGTAGATATGAACCCCTAGAGTAAAAATGACACTTTGGAGTTGAGACTCATAAATAGCATGGTGCTTCCACATATATGGCTGGCCCAAAAGAACATCACATAAATATAGTGGGGAAACATCACATGATACCTCATCCTTGAAGGGATGGATGCCATATAAAAATTGACATTGTTGGCTTACACGAAGATCTCATCCATGGAAAAGCCACCCAATGTTGTATGGTTGCAGGTGTGGTGTTTTTGAGAATCCCAAATTTTTGACGATTGCTGCTAAAATGAGGTTCTTCTAGATTCCTCTATCAACATTAAAATGAAACGGGGTCCCCTTCACCCACATCTATGAATGAAAAAGGAACTCCCCCTCTTTAGGATCTATTGGTTCTTTTGGTTGAATTGTTGCGGTTGCGAGAGTAGCAGTGGGGTCTGCGTCGATCATCTGTCTTTTCCTATTATTTTCTAAATCACATTTTGAATCAGGGTTTGAATCCTTGTCTTTGATATCGACTACCAATGATTGTTTTGAGTGACATTGATTAGTGTTTTGTGAGGGGAGATTTTGGAAATTACACCACTTTCCAATGTCCTTCTTCATCTTTGCATTACCCTTTCTTTCATGTGGCTTGGGCTAGTTTTTTGGAAGTTGTTTGTTAGGGACGTATTTATCATGCTTTGGTTGTTACATATTTCCAAACCCAAAATCATGTTTGTTCTAGTGCCTAAATGTATGTTATATTTTGACAACATATCAATAGGCAACTCCCACTGATGAGATGTCTAGGAAATCCATTTTAGTTTGGATGTATCTGTGTAGAGCCCCACAGTATTTCCAAACCATATGTGTCTTAGAGTCTTTGATACCCATATTGGTGCACAAGGTATGGAAGGTATTGATGAACTATGAAACTGCTTGGCCCCTCTCTTGCCACAATTTGTTCCATCTCATATATTGGTCGTCATAGTTGCCAATGGGTAATATTGTTCCTCAACCGCATCCACCAAAAAATCCCAAGTGGGCTTGGCCCCATATATTCAAGATTCATGTGTGAAAATTTGCTCCCAATAAGTTTCCCACCAATGTTTGACATGGGGGGGATCCTTAAGGAGTGCGAAGGTTATCTTTTTCCTGTCAGAGAAATTATGAACAAAGAAATAACCTTCTAGCAGATGTAGCCATTTTTCTAGGGCATCTACATCTACATGTCCTTCAAATACATGAATATAAAAATTAACTTGTACCATGAAAGGAGAGATGATTCCAGAGTGGTTTCTTGATGAATATGTTCATGTTTTTATTGGTAAGAGTTGAGGGATGTGGCGAGAATTATCCATCATTTTGTTTCTTTGTCGCATGAGAGCTTGTTCAAGCAACATATTAATAGAATTGTTTGCTCTATCATTTTTATTTTCTTCTTCCATGGAGGGTTTTTTGGGTGTGAGAGAATGATTTTCCTGAAGAAAGACAAGCTCAATACCCAACTTTCTATACTTGGACCTCGTCAGGGACATACATTGAAAACAACGATCAAGAGCAACTTGCTATGATACCATTGATCTAAATTATTTTCAGCACAAAATGAGAGTAGATATATAATAAAGAAATGTACATAGATATATCAGATATCCAATAATATAATAGATATTTATTATAGATATAACCATAAACAAAGAGATACAATATTACGGAATTTCTATTAATGAGTGAAATGTACAAAATTGTAGAAATACAGAGTGAAAGACTCGTTAGAATGGTGGTAGTTTATCTCTGAGAAGAGATGCGACGGATAGTCACATTCGCAAGAATACGATTACAATGAGTCTCTAAAGGCCTTATTAACATAAATAAATCCAAAACCCTAACCCCAGAATATGAAAATCCAATAGTTTTGTGGACCCATTTTTGGGTAGTTTGGTGTATGAACTTTCTGGGGGCATAACTTTGGCATACAATCTCTGCTTGGGGCGCATGATAGCTCGTTGGAAAGGTATCGTCGAAGAGATTCATTTTGGGGGATTTATAAGATCTTTCAGCTATCATTAAGGTGCATGATCCCGAAAAAACTTTATTTAGGCCCTCAAAATGGCCCCAGAAGTTTAGGAACCGAAAAACTACTAAACATAATAAGTTGCCAGAAGACTATTTTGAGCCAATTGGAATAGGTGGGTAGCCACCAATATCCACCTATATCACATGCATACCCATAGTGAGCATGATCTCATAGAGAGTCAGTTGGCTCAGAGGGAGAGTCGTAGGGGGAGTTTCCCCTCGATTAAGGTTGGATAGAGACATCTCCAAGGACTGATAGATATGTGTCATGAGTCTAGGGAATAGTTTGTATACTTTAGAGAAAATATTTCCATGATGCAGAATATCTTCCTCATTGAGAGGAAGTGCTGATGTTTGGACAACTTCGTGAAGGCATTCTCCTAGAATAATAATTAATAATACAATTATTGGTTATTAAATAATATATAATAAGTAATAATAATAATAAATAGTTATTAATTATCCAAGGGACACATCATTTCATGGATGGTCACCATATGTTCTCTATATATTGGACACTCATCATTGTAATAAGAAGATGTCGAATATACAATATCAATCTCACAAATTATCTCATATAGAAAAATCAACAATTATTACTATGATTATGTTCTACATTGTTTTGATATTATATACAACCTACAAAAGTACATATGTGACCATTATTACTCCATATTTCCCAACTTATCCTCCTTCCTTTTATGCTGCTTCTTATTCTCTCCCATGACTTTTCTTTCTCTTAATCATCACAAGCTCCTCTTGTGTTTGATCCTCCTCTTCTCTTGCAAATTCCACTCCACAACAACCCAAAAGTATTCGATCACTCTCACTAAATTTCAGAGGAATCCATAGCATGGGATAAGTGGGAGCTCAAACAATCTCATAAGACCCCCAACTTAACTGTGAATCTTGGAGGTTCAACATATAAACTCTTGGATCTACAACACACAGTCAAAATCTACACAGAGAAGTTATAAATGTCGTGTCATTAAATTCTTTGTCTTCGAACTCTCAAGAATTACCACACAATTCCCAAACTGAACGATAGACTACATGTTGTGATAATAAAACTAAACAAAATAATTTATTAACACATTGCTACTCTTTAACACATAAACTCACAAACACAATAGAACTTAGAAATACTAATGAATATGTCAACAACAAAATACTTAATATATATTTTCAAGCTGATACTGCACGCAGTTACAGAATACAAACTATGTCGAGCTTCGTCTCTAACAAATTCTGCAGATTTACAAAAACACAGAGCTTGTGATCTTAGACTTATCCGAATACCTTCACAATTGTTGATGCATCTCTCTATTGACTATTATCTATATTTTTTACTACCTACAAACTGAGACATATATAGATGAAGACAGAGACTTCTTGTTGAAGCAAATCGACTCAAACATTTAAGACGACAATTAATTTCAATTAACTCTACCTACATAACATAGCTCGAGAAAGATAAAAGATTGGCTCATTAAATAGTGCTCCTACTATCACTCCTTATTTTTGTCTCTGACTAAGTAATGTCTTCTTTCCCGAGATAGACAGAGTCTATGTAAGTGTGAAGCTCATGACTTGTAATTAATATTTCCAACACTCCCCCTTAATTATAAGTAAGTGGGATTACAAAATACAAAAAATTACATCAAGAATTGAATTGACATGAAATGTCAAACTTCTATGACTGCGTTGAATCCTAGACAATTGCACAGTTTTGAAATGCATCTCTTGCCAAAGATTTTGTAAATATGTCTGCAATTTGTTCTTTAGACCTGCAAAATTCTAAGAAAATTTCTTTGTTATTAACCAATTCTCTAATAAAATGATACCTTGGATCAATGTGTTTGGTTTTCTTGCGAAACACATGATTCTTTGACAACATGAAGGATGAATTGTTTTTAGAAAACACTATAGTTGGTTTTTGTTGTTCTTGCAACAAATCTTTTAATATTCTTCTCATCCAAACATCTTGACAAGTTGCACTTGTAGCTGCGACCTACTCAAATTCAGCTGAATAAAGAGTCACAATGGGATGCTTCCTTGATTCCCATGACACTATACCTATTCCAAAATTAAATGTGTACCCTGAGGTATTTTTCTTGTCATCTATGTTGCCTCCACAATCACTTTCACTCTATCCAAAAAGTCAAAAATATTTTGATGTAGAATACATAATGCCAAAGTCTTTTGTTCCATTCACATATCTCATAATTATGTGTCTTTCCTTCCAATGGGATTCTTTTGGAGTTTCGATGAACCTTGAAATCAGACACTCCATACATAATATCAGGTCTTCTTGTTTTTAGATACATAAGTATACCTACCAAAATTTTAAACAGAGTGAGATCCACTTTAGATCCTTCATATTCCTTGCTTAACTTCAATCATGTTATGACAGGTGTTGGGGTTGCTTTGGAATTTATCATTTTGAATCTTTTCAAAATTTCATCAGCATATTTAGATTGTGAAATAAATATACCAGCTTTGAACTTGTGAACTTCAATAGAAAAAAAATATCTCATAAGCCACAAATCAATGATTTCAAATTCATTCTTCATGATTAAATTAAATTCTTCTATGCGAAAGTGATGCAAGAGCATCACCAACTCAGCAAGTGAGCCAACACATCAAGCGAAAGTTCAGCTGGAAAAACAAACCCAAATTTTGAAAGGTGCTTTGGGATTGTAGCACAAGCCTTTAATGAATCCTTTATGAAGGAGCTCCTTTTGTATGTTGTATCAGACCTTGAGCCATATGCTCGTATCTGAAATAGATAGGAGGCATTTATTAGATTTAATGCAGGTAGATAGATGTTTAAGTCTAGATTAGACAGTTTTAGAGTCTGAGAGGGAAAACGGATATAGACACCCTCATTGTATCGTTGTAACATTAGATATCAAGCATTCAGAAGAGAAGAGCAAGCAGAGAACTGTGTGAAGAACACCCATGTATAGATGCTGAATTAATAGAATGAAATTTTGATTCAAATTCATGGCTTATGTTGTTTCTCTGTGTTGATGTTGTGCTCATGAATGTTTGTTTCTGGTTATGAATTTTCTTTGTATATGTTGTGCATGTGATTTCAGGGTTTTAAGTTGAAGTCTGAGAGAGAATAAGTTTCAATTGTTTCTCTGCCTGAGCCAGGAGATTCCTGCATAGAGTGCAGTCGAATTCATCCGCAAGGAGTGTGTTGATGAAAGCTCAGTAGTTGAACTTTTGTTCTTATTCACCCAGAAGTTGATTTGGGTCGTTGCAACCATGCAAGGAGTGTGCAGTTCGAAATAAAAAGGAGTCTCAGTTGTTAATCTAAGAAAAAGTAAGCTAAAGACTATTGCTGCAGGAGTTGTGCAAAGTCTGAAGGATTCAACACTTGAGAAGTTGTTGAATGCCGAGCGCAAGTAGAGTGCGCAAATCCCTCTGAAGGAGTCAGAGAGGAAAAGCTCAGGAGGTTTAGCACTTCCGAGGTATTGTGGAAGTAGAGCGCAGGAGTTTTACGTGGAGGAAGGTTCGAGCAGGAGTTACAAGCGCAGGCTTTGAAGGACAAAGTGCAAGGAGGAATACTTAACCATTTTGGAAGGAAATCCTCGAGAAGGAGAATCGATGGTAAGAATTCACAGGAGAAAACAATGAATTCCCGTCCTCCATCTGATCTGGGAAAATTGCGCAGGGGTTAAGTCTTCGCATGCAGAGGAGGAGCTCGAGAGTCATCGGGACTCGACTCATTGGAAGATTGGGGATTTTAGTGACAAAAGTCTCGTGTTTTAAATCGCGATTAGCGATTTCTCGAGAAGATCAGAACCATTGATCATAGCGAGGATACGTGACGAGAGATCCCGGGGAGTCGGGGTTTGGTGTTTCGGGGTTCTCGTATACAACGAAATCGCAGCAGGAGAAACCGCGATTTCGCGAAACGTGACGGGTCCCATAGTTACACCATTTCGAGGGAGGTCAGTCTTGTGGAGAGACGATGACAGGTGGCATCGGCACATTGTGAACTCGGAGAGTCGCGAGTTTGAACCGCAAGGGGTTGCTTTAAGGAGCACGAGATCGCGAGAGGCGATATCTCAGTAACCATTGGTTAGCGTGTGGGCCACGGGGCAAGTTGAAGATAGGTGGCATCGGAATTCGGGGATCCGAATCCCAAAGGCATGAGGTCAACGCATTTCGATTTCGCGAAGCCCGAATTTCTGATAGGGAACGGGCTGTGGTCTCGTGGACTGGCAGGTCACACGAGAAAGGATTTAGCCAGAGGGGGATAAGGAACAAAGCGCAGTACCATCGTGGATCAGGGATCGGGAATAAGTGAGGAGTATGATTCACGACCTCGTAAAGACCGATTTCCCGACAGGGCGATATTCCCGATAGAGGAAAGTTATATGTGGGGAAGCATTCATCGGGTTTCAGGGATTTTGAGACCTGACTGCAGGAATCGCAACTAAGCGAGGTCCGATTTCCCGATATACCCAAGGGAGATCGTAAATAGAGAATTTTGTGGGTGCCGAGAGCTTCCGATAGGAAGTTAAGAGCAATTCAGCTCTTCGGGCTGAGGAAAGAGAAGGTCATGGTGGAAGCGAACATGCACGGGTGGGCGTCTATGTCAAAGTGGTATCAGAGTGACCGGATTTACTCTTTGTTTTCTGCGACAGAGAGGAAAGGAATAATTCACCATGCCGCCCAGAAGAGAAAGACAATCACCTGTTCCAGAGGACAGGGATGTGCGAAGAAGAGGTAGGCCGGCACAAAATACAGAGATGGAAAGGCAGATACGTGATCTCAGAGTGAGATTAGAAGATATGGAGGCAGTGCAGAGACGCACAACAAATGATGGAGATATGAGCGACTCTGAAGGTTAAGCTGAAGCTGAACAACAAGGACAAGTTGTAGCCGAAGATGCAGCCAATGAGCGATTGATAAAATCTATCTCCCGGATGAGTTCAAAGACCAAAATGGACATTCCAGCTTATGAAGGGAGCCTAGATGCAGAAGAGCTTCTGGATTGGATTCGAGCTCTTGATACTTACTTCGATTATGAGGATATAGAAGAGGATAAAAAGGTCAGGCATGCTGTCACTAAATTGAAAGGAAACGCAGCATTATGGTGGGATGAGCTTCAGGAATATAGACGTTCCAAAGGCAAACAAAAGATCAAAAGCTGGGATCAAATGATTGTGAAGATGACGGAAAAGTTCATCCCAAGAGATTATCAGATCACACTGTTCAGGAGAATGCAGAACCTGAGACAGAAGTTGATGATGGTGAAGGAATATACCGAAGAATTTTACAAGCTCAATATCAGAGCAGGTCATCGGGAGAGTGATGATGAAAAAGTTTCCAGGTATATAAATGGCCTGAGGTATGAAATTCAGGATGAATTAAGTATGACAACCATCCGAACAATGGATTATGCTTACCAGATGGCGTTGAAAGCTGAGGAAAAGCTGAGCCGTAAGAAAGGTCAACGAGGGTGAGACAGAAGTCAGACTGGAGGTAAGACAATTGTCCAAGAGAAATACCAGAAGCCCAAGGAGGAATGGAAGAAGCCTCGGGGTAAGGTTGAGAGAGGTGGAACCTCACAGGGAGGACCATATGTTGAACAGAGGGGGTAGCATACAGAGAAGGGTGGTGGCTATACTGACGCAAACACTTTTCCTCGTACTCGAGGTAGAGGAAGAGGCCGAGGAGGAATTATCACATGTTTCACATGTGGGAAAAATGGGCACAAGTCATTCGAGTGTCAAGAGAAAAAGAAGGACATCGGAGAAGCTCACGTCACAGAAGCTCAGAAGCGTGATGCTGAGACGGAAGGTGCAGAAGGTGGAAGATCGCTTGGAATGCATAAAGTCCTTTTGGCACCCGAGAAGGAGGTGGAAAACTCAATCCAAAGGACCAGACTGTTTAGGACAGCTTGCAAGACCAAAGACAGGAAATGCAAGGTCATTGTGGACAGTGGAAGGACCGACAATTTCGTTTCAACCGAGATGGTGGAGAAACTAGAGCTGGAGACGACTGATCACCCGAGTCCATATAAAGTCTCATGGCTACAGAAGGGACATCAGGTGAGTGTCACTAAATAGTGCTTAGTGGACATCAAGATAGGAGGATATAATGATAAAATCTTGTGTGATGTTATTCCCATGGATGTATGTCATTTATTACTGGGTAGATCGTGGAAATATGACAAAAATGTAGTTCATGATGGGAGAATGAACACATATACCCTGGAGAAAAATGGGAGGACCCATATGTTACTTCCGATAAAGGATAAGGAGGTAAATCCGGAAGTAAACATCACAATACTTCTCATGAGTGGGAAGGAGCTTCTTACAGAGATGGAGAAGAAGGAAGATCCACAATTCTTTGTTGTCAGAAAGCCGAGGATTGTTCTGACTAGCACAAGAGTGGACAACTTACCAGATGAGATTCAGGAACTACTGGAGGAGTTCAATGACATCATCGTGGACGGATTACCTCATTGGTTGCCACCGATGAGGAGTGTGAGTCATCATATTGATCTCATACCAGGAGCCAGTTTACCGAACAAGGCTGCGTACAGATTGATGCCACAAGAAAATGAGGAGGTCAAGAAGCAGGTCCAGGAGTTGTTGGACAAAGGGCTGGTCAGAAAAAGTTTGAGTCTATGCGCTATTCTGACCGTGCTTAGTCCGAAGAAAGATGGAGGCTGGAGAATGTGCACCGACTGAAGAGCGATCAACAAAATAACCATCAGGTACAGATTTCCACTGCCAAGAATGGATGATCTGATGGATTGCCTGAGTGGGGCAAATTATTTTTCGAAGATTGATCTGAATAGTGGGTATCACCAGATTCGCATGAGGGAAGGTGATTAGTGGAAGACAGCCTTCAAAACAAATGAAGGGTTGTACGAATGGCTAGTCATGCCGTTTGGTTTGACGAATTCACCAAGCACATTCATGAGATTAATGAATGAAGTCCTGAAGGAGTTCATCGGGAAATTTGTTGTCGTATATCTGGATGATATACTGGTCTTTAGTAAAACAAAGGCTGAACATTTGAAACATTTGGCCATTGTGATGAGAAAGATACAACTGGAGAAGTTGTTGATTAATATGAAGAAGTCCTCATTTATGAAGACAAAGCTCATTTACTTGGGGTTCGTCATTTCGGCGAATGAATTGAAAATGGATCCAAGTAAAGTGGAAGTGATTAAGAATTGGCCATCATCCATAAATGTTTTTGAGGTGAGGAGTTTCCATGGTTTGTCTAGTTTCTACCAAAAGTTCATAAGGAACTTCAGTGGAATTAGCACAACGATGATGGATACAGTAAAGAAGCGGCATAAGTATTTTCATTGGACAACAGAGGCTGAGAAAAGCTTCAATCTGCTGAAGCGGAAGATCATAGAACGACCAGTGTCGGTGCTGCCTGATTTCAAGAAGACATTTCAGGTGAAGTGTGATGCTAGTGGATTCGCCATAGGAGCGGTCTTAAGTTAGGAAGACAGACCGATTGCATATTTCAGCGAGAAGCTGGATGAATAAAAACTGAAGTAATCCACGTATGATAAGGAATTTTATGCTATCATACAAGCATTAAAGAAATGGAGGCATTACTTGATCCCAAAGGAGTTTGTATTGTATAGTGATAATCATGCATTGCAGTTTGTGAGTCAACAAGAGAAGTTGAACCAAAAACATGCAAAATGGGTGGAGTATATGCAGAATTTTACATTTGTAATTAAGCACATTTCAGGGACTGCTAACAAAGTGGCTGATGCTTTGAGCAGGAAATGTTTGTTGTTGCAGGAGTTCCGAGTCAAAACCTTGGGTTTTGAAAATCTTAAAGACATGTATGCAGGTGATGCGGATTTTGCAGAGGCATATGAGGCAATGGAGAACCCAGTTCTCAGCGACAGAAGCCCGTGGATAGATTATATGATTCAGGAGGGATTGTTTTTCAGAGGAAATCAATTATGTATTACGAAATGCTCCATGAGGGAGAACCTGCTAAAGGAGAAGCACAACGGCGGATTAGCAGGGCATTTTGGCCACGACAAGACATTCGCAAAGCTGAGAGAATCATATTTTTGGCCAGGCATGTGAGCAGAGGTTAGGAGGTTGGTTGACAGGTGTCGAATTTGTCAGCATTCGAAGGGGAGAAAGAAGAATGAAGGATTTTATCAGCCATTGCCCATACCCGAGAGGCCATGGGAGGCGATAAGCATGGATTTTGTATTAGGTCTGCCGAGGACATAGAGAGGGGTTGATTCCATCTTTGTGGTGGTAGATAGGTTTTCAAAGATGGCACACTTCATTCCGTGCCAGAAGACCAGCGATGTGACTCACATCGTAAAATTGTTTTTCAAGGATATCATTCGACTCCATGGATTTCCGAGAAGCATTGTATCAGACAGGGATACCAAATTCATAGGGCATTTTTGGAGGACCTTGTGGAAGAAGCTAGGAACTAACTTGGCATTTAGTTCAGCTTATCATCCACAGACATATGGACAAACGGAAGTGGTCAACAGGAGTCTGGGAGACTTGTTGACAAGCCTGGTGACAGAGCACCACAGCAGTTGGGACAATGTGTTACCACAGACAGAGTTTGCATACAACGATTCACTCAATCAGAGCATAGGAAAGAGTCCATTTGAGATTGTATATGGAAGGCATCTGATAGGAGTTTCTGAACTCAGGGAGTCAGAACAGACTGCTACTAGCAGCACTAGTACCGAAGAGTTCGCTGAAGCAATGAAGGAACTTCACAGTAGGGTGAAGCAGCGACTGATTGATTCAAATCAGGAGTATAAGCGCAGAGCAGATCGGCATCGAAGACAACTTCAATTTGGAGTTGGGGATCTTGTTCTGGCACATTTAAAGAGGGAAAGGTTCCCGAGAGGAACATACAACAAGCTGAAGATGAAGAAAATCGGACCATGTAATGTCCTGAAGAAATTTGGAGAGAACGCTTACGATATTGAGTTGCCGGATGGCATCGAGATATCTCCAATATTCAATGTTTCAGATTTATACCCATACAGGGCTGGAGAAGCAGAGGCTGGAACTGAGGAACCAGTGATCTAGTGGATGAAACAATTACCAATAGCAGAGAAGCCACAGATGGAGTGCATACTAGACAAAACAGTGGGTAAGAGGACCATACGAAAGGAATACTTTGAGTATTTGGTGAAATGGAAGAACCACCCAGTGGAAGATGCCAGTTGGGAGACAGAAGCAGTTATCCAAAAGCATGGGTAGACCGTGCAGGAGCTCATGGACAGGAGCCATGAAAGTTTTCAAGCCGAGGAGTATGATGCAGGAGCATTGCCAACTCAGTAAGCGAGCTAGCACATCAAGCGAAAGTTCAGCTGGAAAAACAAACCCAAATTTTGAAAGGTGCTTTGGGATTGTAGCGCAAGACTTTAATGAATCCTTTATGAAGGAGCGCCTTTTGTATGTTGTATCAGACCTCGATCCATACGCTCATATCTAAAATAGATAGGAGGCATTTATTAAATTTAATGCAGGTAGATAGATGTTTAAGTCTAGATTAGACAGTTTTAGAGTCTGAGAGGGAAAACGGATATAGACACCCTCATTGTATCGCTGTAACATTAGCTATCAAGCATTTATAAGAGAAGAGCAAGCAGAGAACTGTGTGAAGAACACCCATGTATACATGTTGAATTAATAGAATGAAATTCTGATTCAAATTCATGGCTGATGTTTTTTCTCTGTGTTGATGTTGTGCTCATGATTGTTTGTTTCTAGTTATGCATTTTCTTTGTATATGCTGTGCATGTGATTTCAGGGTTTTAAGCTGAAGTCTGAGAGAGAATAAGTTTCAATTGTTTCTCTACCTGATCCAGGAGATTCCTGCATAGAGTGCAGTCGAATTCATCCGCAAGGAGTCCGTTGATGAAAGCTTAGTAGTTGAACTTTTGTTCTTATTCACCCAGAAGTTGATTTGGGTCGTTGCAACCATGCAAGGAGTGTGCAGGTCGAAATAAGAAGGAGTCTCAGTTGTTAATCTAAGAAAAAGTAAGCTAAAGACTACTGCTGCAGGATTTGCGCAGAGTCTGAAGGATTCAACACTTGAGAAGTTGTTGAATGTTGAGCGCAAGTAGCGTGCACAAATCCCTCTGAAGGAGTCAAAGCGGAAAATCTCAGGAGGTTTAGCACTTCCGAGATATTGTGGAAGTAGAGCGCAGGAGTTTTACGTGGAGGAAGGTTCGAGCAGGAGTTACAAGCGCAGGCTTTGAAGGACAAAGTGCGAGGAGGAATACTTAACCATTTCGGAAGGAAATCCTCGAGAAGGAGAATCGACGGTCAAAATTCGTAGGAGAAAATAGAGAATTCTCATCCGCCATCTGATCTGGGAAAATTGCGCAGGGGTTAAGTCTTAGCGTGCGGAGGAGGAGCTCGAGAGTCATCGGGACTCGGCTCATCGGAAGATCGAGGATTTCAGTGACAAAAGTCTCGTGTTTGAAATCGTGATTAGCGATTTCTAGAGAAGATCATAACCATTGATCATAGCGAGGATACGTGGCGAGAGATCCAGGGGAGTTGGGGTTCGGTGTTCCAGGGTTCTCGTATACAATGAAATCGCAGCAGGAGAAACCACGATTTTGCGAAACGTGATGGGTCCCATAGTTACACCATTTCGAGGGAGGTTAGTCTTGTGGAGAGACGATGACAGGTGGCATCATCACATCGTGAACTCGGAGAGTCGCGAGTTTGAACCGCAAGGGGTTGCTTTAAAGAGCACGATATCGCGAGAGGCGATATCTCGATAACCATTGGTTAGCGTGTGGGCCACGGGGAAAGTGGAAGACAGGTGGCATCGGAAGTCGGGGATCGGAATCCCAAAAGCGTGAGTTCCACGCATTTAGATTTCGCGAAGCCCGAATTTCTGATAGGGAACGGGCTGTGGTCTCGTGGACTGGCAGGTCACGCGAGAAAGGATTTAGCCAGAGGGGGCTAAGGAACGAAGCGCAGTACCATCGCGGATCAGTGATCGGGAATACGTGAGGAGTGTGATTCACAACCTCGTAAAGACCGATTTCCCGACAGGGCGATATTCCCGATAGAGGCAAGCTATACGTGGGGAAGCATTCATCGGGTTTCATGGATTTTGAGACCCGAGTGTAAGACTCGTGACTATGCGAGGTCCGATTTCTCGATAGACCCAAGGGAGATTGTAAATAGAGCATTTTGTGGGTGCCGAGAGCTTCCGATAGGAAGTTAAGAGCAATTCAACTCTTCGGGCCGAGGAAAGAGAAGGTCCCGGTGGAAGTGGACGTGCGTGGGTGGGCGTCTGCGTTAGAAAGTCACGTGTAAAAATAAAACCATCTACATATAAGCAAATGATTAGCATATTACCTTGTTGATTTGCTTTGATGTATAGTTTTGGCTCACAGTGACTTCTTTGAAATCCATTCTAAGTGAGATAGGAATCTATGTGACTGTACCAATATCTAAGATCTTTCTTTAATCCATACAGTGCCTTCTTCAATCTATATACCTTGTTTTCTTTTCCCTTGTGGTTGTTCCACATATACTTCTTCCTCTAAATGTCCATTAAAAAATGTTAACCTTACATACATTTGATAAACAAACCATTTTTTATGTGCAACAATGACCAACATAGTTCTGACTATGTCCATGCGTGCAATTGGAGCAAAGGTTTTATTGAAATCAATTCTAGGTTGTTGTGTAAAACCCCTTGCAACTAACCTTGCCTTGTACTTTTGCACATTTCTTTCTGCACCTTGCTTTGTTTTATAAATCCACTTGGCACTTATGACATTCTTGTCTTCAAGTACATCTACCAATTTCCATGTATGATTATTCTCTATGAATTTAATGTCTTCATCCATGGATTGTGCCCATACATCATCCTTGACATCTTCTTCAAAATTTAATGGATCATCTATTTGCGAAAAATAGAGCAAAGACTGAAAATGAATTTATTGTGTCAACATTGTATATGTCACACAAACTTCTTGTCTTTCTTGGTAACAGACTTTCTGATGTTGGATCTGGAGATATAGAACTACTTGGACTACTTGCTCGAGTTTGTTGCGCTCTAGGTGTGGACTGTGCACCTGTAGATCTCATTGGAGTAGTTTGCACTCTAATTTGTGTCCCATTTCTAGCAGTAGAAGAAACTGTACTATATCTTGTAATTTGTTTTTGAACCACTTCATCCTCCATGTCATCATGCATGCTACCATCAATAATTCTAACTGTCATTTCTATGCTTCCATCTCATGCTTCATTTTATACAAATTTGACATTGCAACTCATCATGAGTTTTCTTGGAATAGGATCATAAATCTTGTAGGGTTTTGTATCTTCAGAATAACCAATAGATATAAATTTCTATCCTTTGTTTTCTAACTTATTTCTCAACTCATCTAGAACATGTGCATATGCGACACAACCAAAAAAATTTAAGTGCACAACATTATGCTTCATACCTTTCTAGGATTCTTGAGGATATTTGTTTTTCACACTCTTTGTCAGACAACTGTTCATGATGTATACTATATATTCTACTGCCCCAGACCAATATTCATTTCAAAAATGTTTGGCTACCAACATACTGCACGACACTTCCATGATGGTTCGATTCTTCCTCTCTCTGACACCATTTTGTTGTGGTGTATATCGTGCAGTAAATTGCTTGTAAATACCATGAACTTTACAAAAGTTCTGAAACTCTTTTGAAACATATTCACATCATTTTTCAGTTCTTAGAACCTTGATGTAATAACCACCTTTCTTCTCCACAAGTGATTTGAATTGTTGAAAACAACCCAATGTATCATATTTATGTTTTAGGAAATAAATCCATGTTTTTCTTGTGAAACCATTAATAAATGTAAGAAAGTAGGTATTGCCTCCTATAGATGGTGTTTTCATTGGTCCAAAAATATTTGAATGTACAATTTCCAGTGGATCTTTTTCTCTATATGACTTTCCAACTAGAAATGACTCTCTATGCTGCTTTTCAAAAATACAGCCTTCACATATTCTTTCTGTTTTTTCAATCAATGGAAATCCTTTCACCATATCCTTTGTGTATAACAACATCAGACCTCCAAAATTTAGATGTCCAAATCTGAAATTCCATAGCCAGGAATCATCCTGCACTTTAGATTGCAATGTTTCCTCCATCTTTGCGCCACTATCTTCCTCTTTCTTAGATTTGTGTGCACTAACATTTCCACTTTCTGCTTTGAATGTAGTGTGAGACTGCACATCTTTTTCTTCACCAATAGTTTGCGTTGTTTTTCTTTTCATGGATGGCTTCAATGTCAATGGAAACATTTTGTTGCTTGCTTCTTGCAATAAGTTGGTTGCTTGGATATCTATCCAAGATTAGACAATGATTATCTTCCATGTAGATTAAATATCCTTTCTGTAAAACCTGTCCTTTGCTCATCAAATTATGTTTTAGACCAGAAACATAATATACATCAAGCATAACATTTTTCTCTCCTTGTTTACATAAAATATTAATACTTCCTTTACCCAAGATAGTGACTTGGATATTTGTTCCAAGTGTAAATTTAGTTTGGAATGACTTATCCAAACTAGAAAACAATTCTAAGTGTCATGTCATGTGATTACTGCAATTTGAATCTAGATACCATATGTCACACGGAATTTCTTGAGAAACATTACATTCAACTAGGGAAATTATAGGCATCGCTTCAATGCACGCCATAAACATAGGGTTGGAGGGACTATTTGTGTTGTGTGAATGATCTTGACCTTGCTTGTTGTGATTATATTGTCTCTTCCTGCACTCATATGCATAATGCCCATACTTTTTAAAGTAATGGCATTGAATATTTGATTTATCAAATATCTGATTACTTGATTGAATGATATTTGGATTTTGACTTCTTCCACAAGTATTTCCAGAACTGCTACTACGTCCACCTCTAGCAGAACTCCTTCCTCTACAGTTGGCTCTCCCCCTTCCTCTTCCACAACTTATAAATGACTGCATGGAAAATGCATTTTCTAATGATATATTTGATCTATTCAATCTGTGTTCATGATTAATGAGGGAGGCTTGCAATTCATCTAGATTGAACTGACTTTGGTCTTTATTCTCTTCTAAAGTCACAACAAGAATATCAAATTTAGGAGGAAGACTCCTAAGTACCTTTTCAACAACCTTTCTATCCTCTATAGTTTCTCCATGAGACTTAATTTTATTTTATTTATTGACAAAGTTTCAAAATCTCTTCTAAAATTTTTTAGTTTTGAAGTCTTGACTTTGTCCATACCTTGATAAGAAATTTGTAATATGTCTCATGCTTCCTTGGCTTTCTTTAATGATGTTACTCTTGGGAGTATGCTCTCATGCATGGTTTGATGTATGTAAAACATCATCTTTCCATCCTTTTTCATTTGATCTTTCAAAGCATCCTTCCTATCTTGTGTGAGGGAATTATATGTTTCTTGATCTGTTGGTTCCACAAAGCCATTTTCGACTATCTCCCATACATCTTGACCCCGGAATAATTCCTTCATGGTCAAGGACCATAACTCATAATTTTTGCCTGTAAAAGTAGGAGGTTGCAGATTTTAAGTACAAGCCATGATTTCACCTTACAAGAGAGTTGTTGTTCTGATAAACTTGCTCTGATTAGCATGCTCTTATACTCAGCACAACACACTTATAAAGACCGTGCAGATAAATTCTTTGTTACTAAACGGGCAGTTCCAAGACTGCACAATATACTACGTGTTGTGATAATAACACAAAACAAAATAATTTTATTGACATTGTGCTACTCTTTAACACAAACTCACAAACACAATAGAATTCAGAAATACTTATGAATATGTCAACAACAAAACACTTAATATATATTTTCAAGTTGATATCGAGGACATAATACAAACTATTTCAAGCTTCCGCTCCAACAACTTCTGCAGATTTACCTAAAAAAAAAAGCTTGTGCTCTCATCCTGGGATTTTGGAATGTTGTACCTTAGGAATGCGTGGAAGACTGCATGGTCGGAAGCCAATATTTTTTTTTGGACTCAACCATAGTAGCCATCGAATCCTTAACCTACGTTAACGCTCTCAACTTATTGGAAGGCCGTGTGGGTCTTCGAGGTGGACGAAACGCTCTTCTCAAATTTGGCATATTACACAGCCTATAATTATGGGTAAGATTAACTTAGATAACAAACAAACGGCTTTACCCTCCGTTTTTTTCCTAACTCTTCTTTGGCCTCTGATTTATAAAGTGGTCGGCTCTGGCAGAGTCGCGGGCATTCCCTGCCAGTTATAGATTGTATGGTCATCTTCGTGGATGAATGATAATGCTTTTATAAACTTGGTGGATCTGGCAGAGGCGTCCCTGCATTGCATTGTCTGCCAGTCATAATTGTACGCCCATCTGCTTCAATGAAGATCTTCCTTTTGACAGGTAGGTCTACCGTCTGACCACCAGAGGCCGCTGAAAAGAATCTGGTCCTAATCATTTTTCTATTTCTGTTGTCAGTTTTGGTTTATATTATTTTAAACCAGTGGCTGATAAACGCCCAGAGGCGATGCCAAAACTCGCGGCCCGTCATCGCGTGGAACGCCAAAACAAAACGCCGTTTCCCATACTCCACGTATACGTATAAGTCAGGTTAATCAATAATTTGTGTTATTCTGAAGTTCTAATGATTACACATGGCAAGGGTTATAAAATTAAATTTTCACCTTTAATTTTTGTGGACACCATCAAGAATATTCTTATATCATTAAATTTCACATACACATTACATATTTTCAATTAAATGACTTATTAATCTGGAAGTTTTATATAAGTATAGTTCTCTAGATTTGATTTTTTATGTATTTTAATCAGAATTTTTTTTATGTATCTTAATCAGAAAACTATTATATAAAACTATTTACGTTTTCAGTTTTGTCTACATTATTTTATTTTTCTATATATTTTCCCATCTTCATATTTCAATTTTGATATATATTTTCCATCTCCCTATATTATTTTATTTTTCTATCAATATTATTTTATTTTTCTATCTGGTTTTAGTTTTTCTATATATTTTTCGATATCCATGTTTCAATTTTGGTATATATTTTCCATCTCTCTATTTCTCAGTGACAAATTATACATCTTACATAAAGTTAAGTCTAATAACAAGGACTGATAACAATGCCTTTAATGTCTCTCGAAGCAAAGCACCTTCTTGTAAGGCTCCACGAGACTAGAGGCAAACGGTATATTCGATATTGAGACCTCACTGGCCACATCTACGATATGTATAGACTTAATAAACGAGAACCGACTCCAATCACTTGGAGATCGGGGAAGCAAAGCCAAGCTTCGTTCCAATTAATCAATGTGAATTACATCATATATATATATATATATATATGATGACATACAGTTTAGAAATGGTTGGAAACTGCGACTAATCTCTATTATCTCTAAGTCTCCTCTTTAATGGAGAAATGGATTGTCTACAATACAAATGTCTAACATAAGTAACATGCATATTGGTTTGAGTCTGAGCTAGGCTTACAACTTGACTTTAACAATTTCATTTTGACCTTTCTTGTTGTCAGATAGTGATGGAGATGGAGCTTCTTCCTGGGCTTGATGCTCCAAATATGTTTCATCTTGACTCTGTTATGCTGGAGTGTCATCTTGACTTTGTTCTTCTTCATTTTGAAACTTGGCAGATGACTATTGTTCTTTGTCCTCAACACTTCGAGAGATTCTTGGAAGCATTTGTCTTTAATGCTTGCAAATTCTTCCAACTTCTCATAAGTAGGTTGCTTCCCTTTTTGGATACAATCATCAACGTCTTGTTCAATGGATTGTTGCAACATCAATTCATAATAATACTTGATTTCTTCTAGGTTCCACACCATAAAAATTGACTCAATATTTTCTTCATCAATATCTTCATTTTCTTTCATGTTTTCTTTATAATCATTCACTATTGAAAATGAATTGTTGTCTTGTAAACCTGCATACTCAAAAACATTGTTATAATCATAGGAAGAACCAAACTGGTTCTTTTCATTTTGTTCTTCTAAGAGAACTTTCATTTCTTCATCTTTCTTCCTTGCCTCTGATGTCGCATAATAATTTTCATTTTTAGCTTCAACTGTTATCACAACTGGTTGTTTCATGTCCTCAACCTCTTTACTAGGCTCTATCAGATTTTCTTTCACTTGGTTTGTGTATGCAAATGAGTTTTTCTTCTCACCAAACAATAGCTCATCAATAAGATGTTTCTCTTGCATCATTGACCACTCTTCATGAGATGAATAGTTTTCATCAAATTTGACTATATTTACCAAAGATTCACACAAGGGTTCACTAATGTTACACATTCATCTCCATCATCAATCTCATTTGAATTCACCACATCACTAAATACTGTTTCATAGGGAATTTTCTTACTATGACATGCAACTTTACCGTCAGACACACTTTCTTCATTAATCATTGCTATTTCAATGCTACCATTTTCAGTCGCTATTTCAGTTATAAAGCTTTCAACACTATCATCATTTTCAACAGAAATGTCGTCATGAATTTCAACATTCTCACTCCACCTTTTTATTTCAAGAATATCCCAAAATATTTTTTCACTAGGTATTTTACAAAATTCTTATCATAGAATTTGATACGAACTTCATGATCATAATGTAATAAATCTACTAACCATAGTAATTTTTTCATTTCAGTTGAAGGTTCATAATTTATACCTGAGAAGAATGACAAATTTGGCATCAATATTTTATATACTTCATCAAATTCTTCATTGATTTCTTCATGGTCTTCGTTGATTTGGTCCAACACTGCATTATGATCCTCAAGCATGGGTTTTTCATCTACAACTAGAAACACATCATGTTGATCCGCAAAATACAATGACTCTTCGTGCTGATTTTTTCTCCTCATCTCATTTAGCTCTCTCCTGAGTTGTCTAATTTTTTTTTGCTTACCCATGGTGCATTCTCCTTTTATCTTCTTCCTTCTCTTTCTTAGATTGGAGATTGTGTGAGCCCAACGGAATGGGTACATACACCTCACTTCCCTATAACACCTCCACTACATCACCAACTTAAAGAGGAAATTATATTAATCACTCATTCACCAATTTCTTCATACTCACTTTACCATGCTCTTCTCGCTCAGTTAAACATTTTTCCAATGGATCTGTTGTTGTTCTTGCACTTTATCTCAACTCACGAGAAGCACAAAATTCATACATGTGAATATCCTTGTCATTAACCACCGCCATTATCACCAACCTAAATTAACCAAGTCATGGCACCTCACTGGGTGAGTCCTGGTCGAACGAAGCAGTAGGGAGCATGCGAGAGATGCGCAATAATTAAAACACAATGGCGATTTAACACGGCCACTGCAAATTCATCCACGACTGCATCGCACACTACAGTTGCCAAGAATGGAATTCTTTCACGCCTTCGGAATTAAATGTTGAAGATCCTCTTAGTGTAAGGGAAAGTAAACTAGCGATCTCCTCTGCAAAATTTTTGAAAATCTAGTGTAGGAAAATATGACAGCGAAAACTTTGGCAGGTATAGATCACCCTTCTAATATCTCTTCATATCTCATCGCGCCTCTCTTCTTATGCCTTCGAGAAGCACCAGATCTATCTCCCTGAAATATCCACGCAACAACTCTCCACGCAGCCACTCTCCATGCAGCAAGTCTCCACGCATATGCTGGAAGCAAGCAACAATCTCTGCAGCAGATCGTGCAGAGAACAGGGATGCTCATGGACGCTCAGTAGTTCAATGATCTCCTCAGCAGATCGGGAAAGCCTCCCAGCACGCCTCGAGATATGAGATCTTGAGATCATGCTCAGATCAGACGTCAATCCTCCATGAAGGCAGCGATCTGAGTGAAACGATCCTCCTCAAAATGATCCTGTAGACCACAACGATCTGGCCTCTCCTTCTCGCTCTGATACCAACTTAATAAACTAGAAATGAGAACTGACTCCCAGCACCTGGAGATCAGGGAAGCAAAACCAAGCTTCGTTCCAATTAATCAATGAGAATTACAACATATATATTTATGATGACATACAGTTTGAGATGGTTGGAAACTAATCACCCCAA
>JZKD02S1683336.1:88656-105326 GCA_000966675.3 Picea glauca
AGGTATCTGGTTCTGAAAGACTATCCTTATTGGATGGTTTTTCAGGGTACAACCAAGTCCTGATGTCTCCTCCAGACCAACTTAAAACTACCTTCCGCACCCCATGGGGCACCTATGGTTATCGAAAAATGCCTTTTGGATTGATTAATGTCGGTGCCACTTTCCAAAGAGAGATGGACATCGCTTTCCGAGGCCTAATAAATCAGTTCATCATAGTTTACTTAGATGATGTTACTGTATTTTCAAAAAACAAAATCGATCATCTAGCTCATTTAAGAGTTGTTCTACAACGATGTCGTAAATATGACATTTCCTCAAATCCTAAAAAATCTATCTTCGCAGTAGAACAAGGTAAACTCTTAGGATTTATCATGTCAATAAAATGAATGATTATCAACCCTGAAAGGACTTAAGTCATCTCGAAACTTCCCCCTCCTACATCCAAAAAATCTATGCACTCTTTCTTAGGCCAGATAAACTTCGTGAGGAGATTCATCCCCAGTTTCTCCAAAACGGTCAGACCTTTACAAAATTTAATTAAGAAAGATGCACAATATCATTGGGGACCCTTAGAAAATCAAGATTTTAATGCAATGAAAAAGGCCATAATAGACGCTCCTTCTCTCATGAGCCCCGACTTTTCGCAATACTTTATGCTCTACACTTTTGCTTCCGACCGCTCCTACGCTGCAATCCTAACTCAAAAGAACATTGGAAACAATGAAGTATCCATTACCTTTATGAGCTCTACTTTCAAAGGTTCAGAAATTAATTACCCAATGGTAGATCAGCAAGCCTATGCTTTTTTCAAAGCAGTCAAGCACTTCCAGTCTTATCTTTTGAAATCTAGGACGAAAGTTATTGTCCCTTACCCAGCCGTCAGGAATCTGTTAGTGCAGAAAGAGCTAGGTGAAAAGAGGGCGAACTGGATTACCTCCTTGCAGGACTATGACATAGAAATTACCTCAGCTCAGATAGTGAGAGGCCAAGGGTTATGCAACTTAGTTTTTGATTCAGCAGCAAAACAACAAGAAGAAAACGATAGGTCAAACTTAGGACAACACGATCAAAATGCAATCTTTTGTGCACAAAACTTTGTCAGTCCATGGTATGACGATATAAAATTATGTCTTGAACATGGGTTAGCCCCCCGTCACCTAGATCCCACTAAAAGAAGAACGTTAATATTAAAGTCTGCCTCCTTTAATTTGGTTAATGGTATTCTATTTCGTCAAAATTTTGATGGCGTACTGATGCGATGTCTTGAGAAAGACGAAGCAGAAAAAGTATTACTAGAGATGCATGCAGGAGAAGCTGGTGGGAATTTTGGTGGAGACACCACTGCCCATAAAGTTTTGAGAGCCGGTTATTAGTGGCCCACACTTATTAGAGACACCCATGCCTTGTGTTGCAAGTGTATTATTTGTCAAAAAACATCAGGGCGGTTACAGAAAGTAGCCTTTCCTTTGCAGCCTGTTTTAGTAGACTCTCCTTTTCAGCAGTGGGGCATTGATATTATAGGTCCAATCAATATTCCATCCTCATAGCAGCATAAGTTTATTATAACAGCCACAGATTATTTCACTAGGTGGTCTGAAACTGTCGCATTAAGAACTGTGAATACCAGTCAGGTAATTGCCTTTTTAAATTCAAATATTATCACTCGTTTTGGTATCCCTGACTGTTTAGTATTCGATAATGCTTCTTACTTTTCGTCTCTGGAGATGAGCGATTTATCTTTAGAGAAAGGAATTAAATTGAAGTATTCTTCTATCTATTACCCCTAGGGAAATGGATTGGCAGAATCGACAAATAAGAATCTGATTAAAATCATCAAGAGAACGGTATCTGAGAATCACAAAAACTGGCATAATGCACTGTTAAACGCAATCTAGGATGATAGGGTAACACCAAAGACTGATGTAGGTAACTCTCCCTTATTTCTCATTTATGGTAGAGAAGAAATTCTACCACCACACATTCTTCTTCCCTCACTACAGCTATCGCAAAAAATACAAGAAGAAGACTGTCCCACTTTAGAAAACTGAATTAACGCCTTAATGAAGCTAGAAGAGGTAAGAACCCAAGATAAAGTTAGATCAACATCAACTAGTGGTCAAAAGCTGGTTCGATTCTAACTCTGCCTCTGATAGGAACTTCGAAGTAGGTGACCTTGTCTTGAAATGGGACAAACTGCATGAGGGAAAGGGAGATCACACAAAATTTCAGAACTTATGGCTTGGACTATTTTTAATTGCTGAGAAATTGGGTCGCAGCTCTTTCCGATTGCAGAATCTAGAGGGATAGCCTGACACCTATCTGGTGAATGGCCAAGCTCTGAAAAGATACTTCGCTTGATGAAAACCCTTTGTATACTATGTACATATTTTTCTTTTTGTTTGCTTTTCTTTTACTGTTTTGGCTTTGATTTTTTCCTTTGCGCTTATCAGTTTTGTTTTTGGAAATACACATACCTGAATTTTGGAACTATTCAGACAAAGAAAACAGAAAATTCTTTCACTGAAATGATTGTTGAAAAATTATGTAAACATCAATTATATACTTCTAAAATTTACATCTGTGTTGGCAAAGACTGTTGTTTGAAATAAGTTAATTGATTTCGATCCGTGAGTAAAGCCTGTCACGAACATCTATTATCTTCTTACGCTGTCCCTGTTCCTTAACGGAATGAATCAAATGATGTCTCCCTGCCTTATAAAGTTGGTTTCTGTAAATAAACCATCTCTGGATCTTAATGAAGGACAATTCTAACAAAAAAAAAAAAAAAACTGTTGAGGTCTGTAAAAAATATGTTAAAATATCATAATTTTCAGCGTCACCCTGCTCGATTATATATCTTTAAAAAACAAAATAAATCATTAAAAGAGCTATGGGAAGTGCTTGTAAACCCGCCGGGATGTTGAACAGGTCTGTTGGTAGCGGGTAAATGCATGCATGATGCCAAGATAACTTTGTCGAGGTACTGAACAGGCCTGCTGGTAGCGAAGCAATGTCGGGTATATGAAAATTTGCAAATATGAAACCTATGACCTTAAAATGTCCTTTATTCTGATCTGGAACTTCTTGGCAGCATACAGATATCAGAGTGGGTTAAATGGAAACCCTATCGAGGCTATGGATGCCTGCTGGCAGTAGTGGCTCCGTCAACAATATTGGATATTTTATCTTTAATATCGTGGCTCGCTTTTCTTAAGACTGCTATCAGTTTTTTATGCAGCCGCACTCCTCGGAGCACGTCCGCTCTCACAAGATATTCTTCCACTCACGGCCCGAAGAACTCAAAGGTTCCTCTAATTCCCTATCGGGAATTTTCCTTACCCACAACAACTCTTCCTTAACGATCCCCCCTTCTCAAATCAGGGAATCGGACTTTGTAGTTTCGCGAGTCCTGTGGTCGCATACCTTGTGCTTCACAATACCCTAAAACCCGATGGGTAAATGCCAACGCCTTCTTGCTCCTATCTGGAATCCTCCCGTCGGGATTTCATAAATTATGATGTCGAAATCAACTTGCCTCGCTGGCCCCCGACTCCCGATATGTCGATATACCGATGCACACAACACCTATCCACCCCTTTGACACTTGTGGCCCACACTCCCTTCACGATCGGGAAATTGCAGTTTGGAGTGTCGTGATTTCAAACGCACTTGTTCACAGAAATTTCTAAGCCCCAAACCTCGATATGGGGTGACACCTGTCCTCCAATCAAGTGCTTGTATTTAATTAGTGTCGTGTTTCAGAGTTTCATGACTTCTCTTGCTGTAAATTTCACATCACCGAAAATCTCGATATAACAATCCCTGATGCACGTGAGAAATGACTCCTCCACGTCAATGTCCCTTTATCTCTCTATGGGACATCATGCGATCATGATTTCTAATGTTGTTATTTCTTCACTCCCGGAGTTCACCATGTGTCAAACCCTAACTCCCCTCTAGATTCCTGACGTGTATCTTTCCAAGATCAACGTCTAGGATTTCTCTGGAGTTTCGAGACTAGAAAGACCTCGAACTTTAGGATATTTGAAACCCCGATGGCTCCAATATCCCGATGAATCCTCTCGATTTCTTGAGGATGACTAAGCATTCCTCAACGGAGCTTATCCTCTTGTACACGAACTTGCAACTCTAAAATTCTCAAAAAGAAACTTTGCACGCACTCCTTGCGGCAAATCTTCAACCACGTCTAAGTGTTGAAGTCTCCTCGACTCTGCACACTCTTGCAGCAGCAGTCTTTTAACACTTCACTCAGGTTTGCAACCCTGATACTTTTACTTGGCCTGTGCACTCCTTGCACAGCACTGTGCCTAACTGCACCTCCTAGGAAATGAGAACAAAAGCTATCTCTAATTGAACCCTTATGTCAACGCACTCCTTGCGGACAAATTCGACTGCACTCCTTGCAGGAATCCTATGGCTCAATTAGAGAAACAATTGAAACTCATCCTTTCACCCGCTCAGACTTCTATTCATACATGAAATCACATACACAACATATAAAAGAAAATGCATAACCAGAAAGAAAACATTCATGAGAACAACATCAATACACAAAGAAATAACACAAACCATGAATTTGAATCAAAGATTTCTTCTATTAATTCAAATATCTGTACATGGGTGTTCTTCATACAATTCTCTGCATTATCTTCTCTCCCTTCTTGATAATAATACAATGATACAATGAGGGTGTCTATATCCGTTTTCCCTCTCAGACTCTAAAGCTATCAAATCTAAAATTAAATTTCTATCTAACTGCATTAACTATATTAAATGTTGTCTATCTACTAAAGGATGAGAGATATCCTCTCAAAGTCCATTACAATATACAAGTGCGCCTCCATAAATGTCTTCATTAAAGACTTGCGAAACAATCCCAAAGTGTTTCCAAAATTTGGTGCTAGCTTGTCCAGCTATCTTCCGGTCCCGCGTTGGCTCGCTTTATGTGTTGGCGATGCTCCTGCATCATACTCCTCGGCTTGAAAACTTTCATGGGCTCCTGTCCATGAGGTCCTACATGGTCTATCTATGCTTCTGTATTTCCACTTAAATCTCCCAGTTGGCATATTCCACTGGATGATTCTTCCACTTGACCAGATACTCGAAGTATTCTTTCCTCCTGGTCTTCTTACCTACTCTCTTGTCCAGTATGCATTCCATTTGCGAATTCTCTGCTATCAACATCTGCTTCATCCACTGGATCACTGGCTACCCATCTCTAGTCACTGCTTCTCCATCCCTATATGGGTATAAATCTGCGACATTGAATATCAGAGATATTCCGATGCCATCCGACAACTCGATCTCATAAGCATTTTCTCTGAATTTTCTCAAGACCTTGCATGGCCTGATTTTCTTCATCTTTAACTTATTATATGTTCCCCTCGGGAAACTTTCTTTCCTTAAGTGTGCCAGAACTAGATCACCAACTTCAAACTGAAGTTGTCTCTGATGTTGATCTTCTCTGCGCTTATATTCCTTTCTTGATTTCAGCAACCGCTCCTTCACCCTACTGTGAAGTTCCTTCATCGCTTCAGCGAATTCTTCTGCACTAGCGCTGCTAGTAGCAGTCTGTTCTGAATCCCTTAGTTAAGAAACTCCTCTCAGCTACATCCCATAGACAACCTGAAATGGACTTCAGCCTGTACTCATGTTCACTGAGTCGTTGTATGCAAACTCTGCTTGTGGCAATACATTGTCCCAACTGCTGTGGTGCTCCATCACCAAGCTTCTCAGCAAGTCTCCCAGACTTCTGTTCACCACCTCTGTCTGTCCATCTGTCTGAGGATGATAAGAAGAACTAAACATAAAGTTAGTCCCCAGCTTCTTCCATAAGGTCCTCCAGAAATGTCCTACGAACTTGGTATCTATGTCCGAAACTATACTTCTCGGCAATCCATAAAGTCAAATGACCTATTTGAAAAATAGATTTGCGATGTGAGTCACATCGCTGGTCTTCTGGCATGGGATAAAATGTTCCATTTTAGAAAACCTATCCACTACCACAAAGACTGAGTCTACACCTCTTTGTGTCTTTGACAACCCCAAAAACAAATCCATGCTTATTTTCTCCCACGGTCTCTCTTGTATGGGAAATGGCTGATAAAATCCTACATTCTGCTTTCTCCCCTTTGAATGTTGGAAAATTTGACATCTGTCAATGAATCTCTTGACATATGCTTGCATTCTCGGCCAAAAATATGACTCATTCATCTTCGTGAATGTTTTGTCATGGCGAAAATGTCCTGCTAAGCCTCTGTTGTGTTTCTCTTTTAATAGATTCTCCCTCATGGAGCATTTCAGAATACACAGCTGATTTCCTCTGAACAACAATCCTTCCTGGATCATATAATTTATCCAAGGACTCCTATCTCTGAGAACTAGATTCTCATCTTCTTCATACGCTTCTCCAAAATCTGCATCTCCTGCGTACATGTCCCTGAGATTTTCAAAACCCAATGTTTTGATTCAGAATTCCTGCAACAACAAACACTTTCTACTCAAAGCATCAACCACTTTGTTAGCAGTACCCGAAATATGCTTAGTCACAAATGTGAAATTCTGCATATATTCTACCCATTTGGCATGCTTCTAATTCAACTTCTCCTATTGACTCACAAACTGTAATGCATGGTTATCACTATACATAACAAATTCTTTCGGGATCAAGTAATGCCTCCACTTCTTCAGTGCCTGTATGATAGCATAAAATTCCTTGTCATACATGGAGTATTTCAATTTTGCCTCATTCATTTTCTCACTAAAATATGCAATTGGTCTGTCTTCCTGACTCAAGACCTCTCCTATGGAAAACCCTCTTGCGTCACATTTCACTTGAAACGTCTTCAGGAAATCCGGCAACACTAAAACTGGTTGTTCCGTTATCTTCCGCTTCAACAGATTGAAGCTCTTCTCAGCCTCTGTTGTCCAGTGAAAAGACTTATGCCTCTTCTTCACTGTATCCATCATTGCTGCACTAATCCCACTGAAATTCCTAATGAATTTTCGGTAGAAACTAGCCAAACCATGAAAACTTCTCACCTCAAATACATTCCTCGGTGATGGCCAATTCTTGATCACTTCTACCTTATCCGGGTCCATCCTCAATTCATTCACTAAGATAACAAAACCCAAGTAAATGATATATGTCTTCATAAATGAGGACTTTTTCATATTGATCAACAACTTCTCCTGCTGTAGCTTCCCCATCACTATAGCCAAATGCTTCAAGTTCTCTGCCACTGATTTACTGTAAATCAATATATCATCTAAATACACGATGACGAACTTCCTGATGAATTCCCTCAGGACTTCATTCATCAACCTCATAAAGGTACTCGGTGCATTTGTCAAGCCAAACGACATGACTAGCCATTCATACAAACCTTCGTTTGTCTTGAATGTTGTTTTCCATTCATCACCTTCTCTCGTGCGAATCTGGTGATATCCGCTTTTCAAATCTATCTTTGAAAAATATTTTTCCCTGCTCAGGCAATCCATCAGATCATCCATTCTTGGCAATGGGAACCTGTACCTGATGGTTATCTTATTGATGTCCCTCGAGTCAGTACACATCCTCCAGCCTCCGTCTTTCTTCGGACTGAGCACTGTTGGAACAATACATGGGCTCAAACTCTCCCTGACCAATCCTTTGTCAAATAACTCCTGGACCTTCTTCTTAACCTCCTCATTTTCTTGCGGCGTCAACCTATACGCGACTTTATTCAACAGACTAACTCCTGGTATGAGATCGATGTGATGACTCACACTCCTCATCGGTGGAAACGAACGAGGTAATTCGTCCACTATGATGTCAGTGAAATCTTCCAACAGTTCTTGAACCTCCTCTAGTACATCACCCACTCTTGTGCTAGTCAGAACAATCCTTGGCTTTCTGACCACAAAGAATTATGGATCTTCTTTCTTCTTAACCTCTGTAAGAAGTTCCTTCCCACTCATGAGAAGTACTATGTTTCTTACTTCCGACTTCACCTCCTTATCCTTTATCGGAAGCAACATATGGGTTCTCCCATTCTTCTCCAGGGTATATGTGTTCATTCTCCCATCATGAATCACATTTTTGTCATATTTCCATGGTCTACCCAGCAATAAATGAAATACATCCATAGGAATAACATCACACAAAATATTATCATTATACCCTCCTATTTTGAACTCAACCAAGCATTGTTTAGTAACAGTTACCTGGTGTCCCTTCTGTAGCCATGAAACTCTATATGGGCTTGGATGATCAGTCGTCTCCAGCTCCAACTTCTCTACCATCTCTGTAGATACAAGATTATCTGTGCTACCACTGTCTACGATAACCTTGCACACCCTGTCCTTGGTTTTGCAAGCTATTCTGAAAAGTCTGGTCCTTTGGACTAAGCTTTCCACCTCCTTCTCGGGTGTCAAAAGGAATTTTCTCATCATAAGCGATCTTTCGCCTTCAGCATCTTCTACTTCAACATCCCACCTCTGCACCTCTGTGATGTGATCTTCTCCAATGTCCTTCTTTTTCTCTGGACACTCGTAAGACTTGTGCCCATTCTTTCCACATGTGAAGCAAGTGATTACTCCACCTCTTCCTCTTCCTCTACCTCTAGTATGAGGAAAAGTGTTGTTGTCATCATATCCTCTACTCTGCTCAGTATTCCTGCCTCTATGTTCAACATATGGCCCTCGCTATGAGGTTCCACCTCTTTCAACCTTACCCTGAGGTTTCTTCCATTCCTCCTTGGGCTTCTGGAATTTCTCCTAGGAAACTGCTTTGCCTTTGGGATGGCTTCTGCCTTGGCCCCTCTGACTCTACTTTCAGCTCAGCTTGTCCTCATCTTTCAGAGCCATCTGATAAGAATCCTCCACCGTTCGGATGGTAACCATGCTCAATTCATCCCGAATGTCGTATCTCAGACCATTCAGATATCTAACAACCTTCTCATCATCGCTCTCCTGATGACCTGCCCTGATGTTCAGTCGATAGAATTCCTCAATGTATTCTTTCACTGTCATTAGCTTCTGTCTCAGGTTCTGCATCCTCCTGAACAAAGTAATTTGATAGTCTCTTGGGATGAACTTTGCCTTCATCTTTGCAATCATTTGATCCCAACTCTTTATTTTCTGCTTTCCTTTGCAGCATCTGTTAGCTTGTAGCTCATCCCACCACAATGTTACATGTCCTTTCAAGCACATGAAAACGTTCTTGACCTTCTTATCCTCTTCGACATCTTCATAATCGAAATAGGTGTCAAGAGCTCTAATCCAGTCTAGAAGCTCTTCTGCGTCCAGATTTCCCTCATAAACTGGAATGTCCATTTTTTCCTTTACACCCATTCTGGAAATAGCTTTAATTAGGAGTTCATTCACTGTATCCTCAGCTGCAACTTCCTCATCTCGTTCGGCTTCAACTTCATCCTATGAATCGGTAAAATACCCTGCACTAATTGTGCGTCTTTGCGCTGTCTCCATGTCCTCGAGTCTTGCTCGGAGGTCACGCATTTGTCTCTCCATTTCTGGATTTGCTACCTGCCTGCCTCTTCTTCTCACCTCCCTATCCTCTGGATCAGGTGATTTTCTTTCTCTCCTTGGCGGCATGGAAAATTATCCTTCTCTACTACAGAAAGCAAAGATTCTTTTCCCGCTCTGATACCAGACTTGATGAAGCCGCACTCCTCGGAGCACGTCCGCTCTCACATGATCTTCTTCCACTCACAGCCCGAAGAACTCAAAGGTTCCTCTAATTCCCTATCGGGAATTTTCCTTACCCACAACAACTCTTCCTTAACGATCCCCCCTTCTCAAATCAGAGAATCAGACTTTAAAGTTTCGCGAGTCCCATCGTCGCACACCTTGTGCTTCGCAATACCCTGAAACCCGATGGGTAAATGCCAACGCCTTCTTATTCCTATCGGGAATCCTCCCGTCGAGATTTCGACAATTATTATGTCGAAATCAACTTGCCTCGCTGACCTCTGACTCCCAATATGCCAATATACCGATGTGCACAACACCTTTCCACCCCTTTGACACTTGTGTCCCACACTCCCTTCATGATTGGGAAATCGCGATTTGGAGTGTCACAATTTTAAACGCACTTGTTGACGAAACTTTCTAAGACCCAAACCCCGATATGGGGTGACACCTGTCCTCCATTCAAGTGCTTGTATTTAATTAGTGTTTCAAAGTTTTGCGACTTCTCCTTCTGTAAATTTCACATCACCGAAAATCCCAATATACCGATCCCCGATGCACGTGAGAACTGACTCCTCCACATCAATGTCCCTTTATCGCTCTATTGGACATTGCGTGATCACGATTCTTGATGTTGTGATTTCTTCACTCCCAGATTTCACGATGCGTCGAACCCCGACTCCCCTCTAGATTCCTGACGCGTGTCTTGCCGAGATCAACGTCTAGGATTTCTCCGGAGTTTTGAGACTAGAAAGACCTCGAACTTTAGGATCTTTGAAACCCCGATGGCTCCAATATCCCGATCACTCCTCTTGATTTCTTGAGGATGACTAAGTGTTCCTCCTCGGAACTTATCCTCTTGTACGCGAACTTGCAACTCTCAAATTCTCAGAAAGAAACTTTGCACGCACTCCTTGCAACAAATCTTCAACCAGGTCTAAGTGTTGAAGTCTCCTCGACTCTGCGCACTCCTGCAACAATAGTCTTTTAACACTTCACTCAGGTTCGCAACCCTGAGACTTTTACCTGTCCTGTGCACTCCTTGCACGGAACTGTGCCTAACTGCACCTCCTAGGAAATGAGAACAAAAGCTATCTCTAATTGAACCCTTCTATCAACGCACTCCTTGTGGACAAATTTGACTGCACTCCTTGCAGGAATCCTCTGGCTCAATTAGAGAAACAATTGAAACTCATCCTTTCACCCTCTCAGACTTCTGTTCATACATGAAATCACATACACAACATATAAAACCAAATGCATAACCAGGAAGCAAACATTCATGAGCATAACATCAATACATAGAGAAATAACACAAACCATGAATTTGAATCAAAGCTTTCTTCTATTAATTCAAATATCTGTACATGGGTTTTCTTCATACAATTCTCTGCATTCTCTTCTCTCCCCGATTGATAATAATACAATGATACAATGAGGGTGTCTATATCTGTTTTCCCTCTCGAACTCTAAAGCTATCAAATCTAAAATTAAATTCCTATCTAACTGCATTAACTATATTAAATGTCATCTATATACTAAAGGACGAGAGCTATCCTCTCAAGGTCCATTACAATATACAAGTGTGCCTTCATAAATGGCCTCATTAAAGACTTGCGCAACAATCCCAAAGTGTTTCCAAAATTTGGTGCTGGCTTGTCGAGCTGTCTTCCTCTCCCACGCTGGCTCGCTTGATGTGTTGGCGATGCTCCTGCATCAATTTTCATCCTTTAAACACTACTGGAATATTTGATCATTGATGATGTTTAAACAATTTCCTGGTTATTTTTGTTGGAATTATTCCTGTTATCCTAATCTGAATTTGTTCTTTGGGCAGAGATAACTAGTTCTACTAGTGTGCTGCCATTGTTGGCAGCCAATGCAAATTTTTGTCCTATCCTTATAAGCTGCATGAACAAGTGTTTTGGAACCCTTGATCTTCATCACAATCTTTGAATAAAAATGACACTATTATGTCATGCATTTGCACACTTGCCTTTTTTCTCATTTTCACGATTGCAAGCATGAAAATTTTGATTTCGAAGTCACATTAAAATCATCACTGGATTATTATGGTACTCTTGTCTATGTGTTCATTGCATTTCCAATTTGATTATAGTCGCAAGATACCAAGATATTTACTCATTTAGCATTCTTTTGTTGTTAATATGACTTCGCTTTTATAAGACTATGATGATATTCTTATGATCGAGTTTTTGATACATTGGTGGTTTGATGTTCTATAGTCTTTCATCGATTTCCTTGACACATTGGTTTCATGAAAACACATTGATGTTGTGGTTAGACCCTTGGTGTAATAATTTCATACAACACATATTTGATATGATAGAACCCTTGGTGTTGATTTCAAATCATTGTTTTGGTTTTAAAACTATGCAAACTCTATGTTTATATGAATTTTTTGGGTCGGCTTACCATAGATTTCATTAATTGTTTGAATGGCATTGTTTTTAACATATGCAATAGTGATTTGAATCTCTATATGCACCATCAGTTGTACATTGGGAAATGACTGTTTTGCATGGGTGGATTTCATTAAACCACCATCGCACACTCAGGCATTAATGCCTCCCTACTATCCCGGGTCACCTCTGTTGATTTTTGGGAATTCTGTGAGTTATTCAATCCTGCGTATACCCTATTCAAACCCTTGAAAGTTCACCCGGCTCACTGTGTGCTCCCGTCTATGGAACCTGTGGTGCGCATAGAGCCAAATGGTAGCCAAACACTCTTGTTGTTCGACAATGCCCGTAAATATTTGTAAAATAATAGTTGGTTGGTGTTTATCCAAAGGTTTGAGGGTTTCAACCTGTCAGTTTCCCAACAATTGTCCCTCACCTTCGACAGATGCAGGGCTAAGCTTGGAGACATACAACTCAAGCTAAATGAGGAATTCGTAAGCTCAGCTACAGGACTACCAGCTACAGGGAAAAGGTGGTTTAAAATTTCTAAAGTAGACGAGGTGTCATGGCTGCTCCTATTCACATCAAGGAAGATTATTTCCTGTGATAAAGGTATGCCTATCACTACCCTCAAACCCAGGTGGCACGATATTTTAGCGATTGTTAAACAGTTTGTGACCTGCGAAGGTCATTATGGCTTGGTATTTTTGTATCATCTTCGGTTATTGATGAATTTTATAGGCTACCCTCTGAACATGCCACATTATCTGTTGTGTAGTCTTTATAAGATGTCCAAAAGATTCAAGCGTGAGAAGGATGATAGCAGCCTTTTTCATCACTTCTTGATCAAACTTATTATCATCCACCATTTGAGCCTTAGCGGTGACTGTTGGCAAGCCTTCCTATCTAGGAATGGCTTTTCCACTCCCGAGTTTGTCCAAGTGGACAAGTTTGTGGTTACTGAAACATTTTTTGGACCAGCCATGCCACTTCATATCCTTCTACCCCCTGTCAAACCCTCGGATTGCCCTGACATAGACCTACCTGATACCGTGGCCGACCCGTGTGCTAAAGAAAATACTAAGGCCGTCAAAAGGCCTGTGAGGAAGAAAGGCATAGGTGATTCTACTGTCAATAGTAAAGGGAAGAAAAATATTCGATGGATATCGAGATGTGCTAGGAACAAACCCAAGCAAAACGTTGATCAGAAGCTAATAGTGCTGAGCTAGGAGTCGGACTCCAAAATTGAATGATTCTTGACTGAGGAATACCCCTATTCTCATGGCCTATTCTCTAAGGAACCTTATGATTATGTCTCTAACTTACCTCTGTGCCTCAAAAACGACCCTAACTACCTGGGAATTAAGCTTCACAAGGAAACCCTTGGTAAATTGAAAGAACCCTCGCCTGTGATGCCAAAGCCCAATCAACCACCATGTACCCAATGTAGCACTTGGCTAGAACGCTATTACACTGACATTCCCCTATTGCAATCAAATATCAAATTGTTAGAGGAATGGGTGACAGTGCTGGCGAAGGATAACAATAGGTTAAAAACCAATGAGAAGAAACAAGAAACCACCGGTTCGATTGTCTTCAGAAATGTCGAAGTAAAAACGGCCTTTGTCAATTCAAAATTATCATGACCGACTTGTTTTCCTACTTCTCAGGTATGTATTTCAACATAGATTTTGCTTTATGAGTTTGCTTGAATTAATATAACCGTTTGGATTTGCTTTCAATTAGCTCTGTTTGTTTTGATAGATTCAAAATGATTCTGTCACTTTCGATTTTGTTATGAATCATGTACAGAAGATTTGATTGCTAAACTCAGACGTAGCTATGATTTGGTTAATTTGATTTTATTGTTCTCAAATTAATTTAAAAGATTGATTTTTTTCGATCAGGTTTGCTTTTGATTAGTTTTGTCTGCCTTTAATAGACTAAAAATAATCCCTTTGACTTCGATTTACCAAAAACGATTTTGTTTTGTTTTGAATGAATATTTTCACTTTGATTTCATTCGATCTGTACAGAGAATTTATTTGCTAAAATAGGACACAACTGTTTTTTGATTGATATGATTCTGCATTAAGCATAACGATTGTGTCAGCCGCAAACTGGCTCGATTCATTTCTTTTGGCTTGATTTTGAGACGATTCTGTATGCGTGGATTAGCATGGTATTTCATGTATGAAATGCATCAATATTAAGGATTGGTTTGACAAATACAACGTAATCTATTGATTTGCAAAACGACTCTGTTAGTTTTGATTTTGAAAAATGATTATGTTAAGTTCAGAGTGACATATTTTGTCTCTATTGAATTTGTATAGAAGACTTGGCTAAATCGATTATAGTCTGTTCTGAAATTGGTTCAAGAGATGATTTCTTTGGTTCCCCAACTGTCAATCGATTCTGTATGTTCCGAATTGGTAATAAAAGTTGTTTGACAAATCCCACATATCCAGTTATCATTTGATTAATTCAATTATGATTTCATTTGTTTCAATTTGCATACAAGTTTTGATTTGTTGTGGTATGAATGATTCGCTTTGTTTGGAATTAGTAAATAAAGATTTGGTTTAATAGTTCTGATATATTTCTATTAGTTTTGGATTGATTAAAAATGATTTTGTTTTCAAATTAGACTAGCTACAGAATCGCAAGATTCTGTAGCTAGTCTTAAAAATTATATTTTTGTCAATTTTATAAATAAAAAATTATCTAAACCTCTGTATTCTTGTTTACTTACAGGTACCTACGAATTTCATTGACAAATTGGACATGCTGTAGCAGTTTACATATAGTTTTCAGTTGTTAGTCATAGGAAAGAATAGAGACATGGGAGATTATTACCATATTTTTTGTAAACTGTTTTTGATAATTTCCATAGGGATGTTTTACCCCGTGGTATTTAAATACTTGTTATTTTTTGTAAAGGAGCCATCATCATCATTGTTGGGAGAAACAGACTATGGATTTATAATAATATAGACTGTGATGAAAGTTGATGTCTTGTAACAGCTTTATCTTTCAATATATCAAACTTTTATTTCAAGTTTTCTTCATATCAGATTGCAATTAATTATCGACTACTTTAGCTATCGTAATTCGTTGCAGGTTGATGTGATTTGGTTTATGTGTCATCCATATCGTATTTATCTTATTTTAAAGTACAAAAATCACTTTGTTTCAATTTAATGAATAAAGGTTTATCTTCTTCGTTAATTGAATTGTTCTGTACAAATCTTTGCAAACAGATTTATCTAAATGTGATGATTTGTAAATTATAAGATTGCCATAATTTTTTATGTCGTGTTTGTCCTATCATTTATATTTGAAGAGAACAACTGCTTCTTGTTTACGAGAATGTTGTGGAGAATCTGGTGCGGGTTTCCTCCCACCAAATAGCTAAATCAACTATAGTATACAGGACAAACCTGAAGCGTTACTTCAGGTCAATTTGCTACTTGTTATTTAATAGTTAATTTATTAGTGTTATTTAAGTAGTTTAGATAGATATATATATAGTTCAGATTTATAGTTAGAATTGTTATTTTAGTTTCTTTGCTTAGATAGTTTTTATTTAATTTCTTTCTCATAAAATTATAAAAAATCAAAAAACAATAGCTTTGCTGTCTTAGGACAGTTTACAAATAATTTTTGCAGGTTTTCATCTAAATCTGTAATCTGTAAATATTGTACATTTGTAGTTATATCTAATTCTGTTGACAATTGAACATTTGATTTCATAAGATTATTATTGTATATTATTAGACAATAGAATATATATATATATATATATATATATATATATTAGATTTGTTTATTAGTTTGTTTGGTTATTGTTTTCATTTAGATTAGTTTTCTTTCATTTTCCTAGGACTTAGATCGGCCAATGAGGCCGCTAAACCCATTAGGGTGGATCATCCCAAATGGCTTGGGTTATTTAGACAACCCTGGACTGGATCCACTCTTCCAGTTGGGGAGCATTCAATTTCTCCAGTCAACAAGTATGAAGGATATAGTCTGGAAGCAGACGGACTATTGAGATATCGGGGAAGGATGTACATCCCTGAAGATGGGGATATTCGAAGCATCATATTGAAGGAATCCCATAGATCACTTTATTGTGCGCATCTGGGTGTGAAGAAGATGTACGCAGACATGAGGAAGATTTTCTTCTGGGTAGGCATGAAGCGTGATGTGGTCCATTTCGTCACAAAGTGCCAAGAGTGTCAACAAGTGAAAGCCAACCACCACCACCCGACAGGCCTCCTACAACCACATGATGTTCCTATGTCCAAGTGGGAAGTCATCTCTATGGATTTTGTTGTAGGTTTTCCACTCACATCTCATAGACACAATGCCATTCTTGTGATAGTTGATAAGTTAACCCAGTGTGCTCATTTTATTTTGGCTAGAGATACTTATGATGTCACTGATGTGGCACGTTTTCTTGTAAGTGAGGTCATCCATTTGTACAGGATACCTAAGAAGATCATTTCATATAGTGACTTGAGATTCACTTCT
>JZKD02S1683336.1:108026-137947 GCA_000966675.3 Picea glauca
CATAATTAATTAACTAAACTACAATCGTCTAAATAACATTGTTGAGCTAGATAATTGTAATTAAAGGATTTCGCAAACATTTGATTGATTTATTGTCTTTTATAAAATGAATAGTCTTGCTGAATGGATTAGATGCATATGGAAATTAATATAGAGATGAGAGTTATTGATATTATTACATGAACAAGACTTGTATGTACTAACTACACATGCATTTATTGCACATGTACACTAGTATGAATGAGTTTCTTGGCTTACTTACTAATAATGATGGTTATTTGTTATGAATGTGTGAACCATGTTTCTTTTCCATTGTATCATAAAATACTTTAACTTCGGGATGAAGTTTCCTGAAGGGTGGGTGTATGTAACAACCCTAGTTAAATAGTTGCTTAGGTTTGTCAAGTATAGTTAATTAAATAAATTAACTGTCCTAATGTGTATTAGTTAAGTAATGATTAATTATTAATAATATTAATTAATTAATTAATTATTGTTTAATATATGTTATTTAATTAATTAATTGATTATTTAACACATTTAATGTTTGGGGTAACGAATTAAAAGCTTAATAATTTTTATTTATTTATTAGAAAACTTAACTTATGAAGGATAAGGCATTGAATGGATGGATAGGGTATTGAATGGAGGGATAAGGTATTAAATGAAGGGATAAGGTGGGTGGCATTAAAGGAAGGTAGGAGGCAGTGAATGGGGGGAGGATATGAGGGAGCAGAGGCATTCAAGAGAAGGACTTTTGGAACTGTGGGAAAGGGAGCATTTTGAGAGCAGGGACTGTATTTTTCTATTGGGAATATTTTTTTTGTTTGAAGTTTGGGTGGACTGTTACAGGGGTGCACCAGGTTGCTAGGGAGCTGGATACACTCTATTCCTAGCTAGCAGGGAGGAAAGATTCGATTTTGGGTAGATTTTGGGTAGAGAAGCAACAAGGATAGACGAAGATTGGAGAAATAACATCAGACAAAGGTATGTATTTTCATGAATTTTCTATGTTATGTGGTTGTTATTAAATTTATTTTCATGCTGTTAATAAATTTAATTTCTGCTGAATAAGTTATGGTTAAATGATGAAGATTAAATTGTACAGAATAACATTTAGTTACTCTCTATTTTTAACTTGTGTTTTATAAGGCTCTGTGGGGATAGAGACCTTACACGTTCCTTTGAAAAACTTGAAGATTTTTGGAAAATCCTCCTATGAATGCCTTGCGCTCGTCTTCCATGAGAGTATTTAAATACTTTACTAAGTTTTGGCCTAGTGCACACCTTTCATGGGTCTTCTTGAGATTTCATACTCATACGAGTATACATGCACTCCTTTCACTCACTCTCAAAGTTCCATGTTATCTCTCCTGAGCTACTGAGGCTGAAAGATTCTTCCTTCGCACTCATTGTGTGGATATTTTTCACTCCTTTCACCAATAATTTAGAAGAGAAACATTTGAAACTTACTGAACACTACAGATTCATTCAATTAACCATGAAATGCACACACATGCATATAAACCACAGTAAGAAAATAACATGACATTACCCAATTAATCAAAGATAAAAATGTGTAGATATTTGAAAACAATCCTCCTCTATTACATTCCTTCTGGAAAGCATTTAAAAAGTTCTCAACAACAACAACAACTCTATACAACGACTCTTTAAAAATTCTTCCACAACAAATACAATTGTCTTCAACAACAAATCAAAATTCTCAGCAACAATTAAAATACTCTTCAACAACTTCATTTAGGCATAGATTACATATATTTATATAGGGAGGGGCTTCTCAAGCCTTCCTACCGACTATTATAGTGCTTTCACATCATAATCAAAACATTCTACCACTAAGCCATATTACAGTAAATGTATAATTACAACCCAAATATGAGTTGGTGCTCAATATTTGTACAATCCCTTAAGAATTAAAGAAATTGCAATCTCCTGCGATCTCATATAATGAATAAATCCTAAAAAAAATTAAAATCCCTTTAATTAAAATGATTTCAAAATAGTAAATGACACTCTCTCCTTGGGATCCAAAACAATTTGAATGCACATGTTGGACGTTGACCTTTCCGCCACTTGCCTCATTAAACGTTGATGGAAATGCTCCTGCATCATACTCCTCTGGAAAAAAAGATTCATGCATTCATATCCATGAGCTCCTGCATTGTCTTTCCATGCTCCTAGATATCAACCTCAATTATCCAACTGACATATTCTACTGGATGATCTTTCCACTTAACCAAATACTCATAGTAAAATTTCCTATTGGTCTTCTTAACAATCCTTTGATTCAGGATCTTCTTTATATGTGGCTTCTCTGTTATGGGAATTTGATTCTTCCACTGAATCTCCTCCTCACCATCTGTCCCTTCTATATCATCCATCTGTTAAGGGTATAAGTCATCTACATTGAATATTGGTTATATTTCAATGTCCTCTGGAAACTCGATTTCATAATCATTCACAACAAATTTCCTGAGGATCTTACAAGGTCCTATATTTTTCATCTTCATCTTGTTATGTTTCCCTTTCAGAAATGTTTATTTCCTCAAATGTGCTAAAAAATCATCTCTAATATCAAAATTTACCTCTCTTCTCTTATGGTCTAATAAGATTTTGTATCTCTAGCTTCTATTCTATAGTTGTCCCTTGATATAATCATGCAACTTTTTCATCTCTGGAAGCAAATTCCTCTTCTCCTGCACTTCAAAATTCATCTCGTCCCAAATCTCTTAACACCTAAATTCCTCTCAGATGCATCCCGTACACTATATGGAATGGTATTTTATTAATACTCCTATTCGATGAGTCATTATATGAAAACTCAACTTGGGGAAGAATTTGATCCCACTAGTTGTTATGTCCAGTGACCAAACTCCTCAACAGTCTAAACTTCAATTCACCACTTCAGTCTGTCCATCTGTCTGAGGATGATATATTGAACTGAAATAAAATTGTTTCCCCAAATTCTTCCACAAGGATCTCCAAAATTGTCCAAACAATTTAGTGTCTCTTTCTGAAATGATATTTCTAGGCAACCCATGCAATCTCACAATTTCCTTGAAAAAGAAATTCACTATGTGAGTAGCATCACTAGTTTTTTGACATGGTATGAAATGTGCCATCTTCGAAAATATGTCAACCACCACAAATATTGAATCATTTCCTCTCTAGTTTCTTACTAATCCCAGAACAAAATCCATACTTACAACATCCCACGACCTGTCTGAAATAGGAAATGGTTGATATAATCCAATGTTCTGCTACTTTCCTTTGACATACTGGAAAATTTTGCATCTTTCTACAAATATCTTCACATCAGTCCTCAAACCTAGTGAAAAATATGAAGAATTCAACCATGCATACATTTTATCATGGCCAAAGTGTCCATCCAATCCTCCACTATGTTTCTCCTTTAGCAAGTTATCCCTCATTGAGAATTTTGGGATACACAATCAACTTCCCTTGAACAATAGTCATTCTTGGATCAGATACTTGATCCACTAATTTTTGTCCCTTAGAAAATGGTTGTCACATGCTTCATAAGATTCTTTTAAGTCTAGATCTTCCTTATACATTTCCTTTAGGTCTTCAAATCCTAAGGTTTCCACTTGAAATTCCTACAAGATCAAACATATTATGCTCAAAGCATCGACAACATTTTTAGCGCTTTCACTAAAATTCTTGATCAAAAAAGTAAAATTATACATGAATTCTACCCATTTGGCATGTCTCTAGTTCAATTTCTTTTGTTTGGTTATAAACTGCAAAGCTTGATTGTCAGCATACAAAACAAACTCCTTTGGGATAAGATAATGTCTCCACTTTTTTAAGGCTTGTATTACAACATACAATTCCTTATCATATGTGGAATACTTCCTCTTATCATCATTCAACTTATCGCTAAAATAAACAACACGCTTATTGTCTTGACTTTAAACTGTGCCAATGGATACTCCACTAGCATCACACTTTACCTGAAAGCTATTCTTAAAATATGGAAGAACTAAAATACATTTTTATGTTATATTTTCTTTCAACACTCTAAATCCTTTTTCAGCTTCTTCTATCCAATTAAAATATTTATTCTCTTTGTTTATGGTTTCCAGTATAGGTGCACAAATGCTACTGAAATTCTTGATGAATTTCCTGTAAAAACTTGCCAATCCATGAAAACTTCTTACTTCAAACACACTTCTTGGAGAAGGTCAATCTATGATTTCCCTCACCTTCTCTGTATCCATATTCAAATCATTTGAAAAGATTACAAACCCCAAATATACAAGTTTTGTTCTCATGAAAGAACATTTCTTAAAATTTACTAATAGCTTCTCGTGCTGCAACCTCCTCAACACCATATTCAAATGTCTCAAATGATGCTCTTCAATCTCACTGAAGATTAAAATGTCATCTAAATAAACAATCACAAACTTACCAATAAAGTCTTTGATTACTTCATTCATCAACCTCGTAAACGTACTTGGGGAATTCGTTAAGCCAAACAACATAATAAGACACTCATGAAGTCCTTCATTTGTCTTGAATGTTGTATTCCATTCATCTCCCTCTCTCATCCTTATATGATGATAAGCACTCTTCAAGTCTATTTTGGAAAAATAACTAGCTCCACTCAAGAAATCCATTAAATCATCTATTTTGGGTAATGGGAATCTATAGATGATGTTTATCTTTTTGATGGCTCTAGAATATGTGCACATTCTACAACCTCCATCCTTCTTTGGACTCAACACAGTTGGTATGACACAAGGGCTCAAACTTTCCCTGATCAAAGATTTATCCAACAACTCTTGGACTTGATTCTTGACCTCTTCATTATCTTGAGGAGTTAATATGTATACTTCTTTATTTGGCAAAATTTCTCCTGGAATAAGGTTAATATGGTGATTGATATTCCTGATGGGTGGTAAAGAGTGAGGTAAGTCATCCACCACAATATCCCTAAAATCATCTAATAAATATTGAATTTATTCAGGCAAATCATTCATAGAATTTCTTGTGAGAATGACTCTCGGCCTACCTACAACATCAAACAATATTTATTGTTCATTCCTGACTTCTTTCAAGAGTTCCTTCCCATTCATGAGAAGTATACTAGGAATAAATTCCTCTTTGACTCATTTATCTTCTATTGGCAGCAACATATGCTTACATGCCTTATTTTCCAGGGCATCAGTTTTCTTTCTCCCATCATGTATGACATTCTTGTCATATTGCCACATTATCCCCAATAGAACATGAAAAACATCCATGGGTATAACATCACATAATACTTCATCTCTATAACCGCCTATCTTAACTTCAACTTTACATTTTTGACTTACCATGACTTGATGATCCAGATTATTTTTGAAACGAAATGAAAGGAGAGATATTACAATGAAATGCTCATGAAAATTTCCAGAAACAAAGAAATACAACAATACTTGATTTCTATTAAGGAAATAATTGTAAAAAGTCTGTTAAAATACAGAGTGCAAGACTCACTTGAATGATGGAAGATTTATCTGTAAGAAGATATGTGACGACTATGCTCATTCACCTGAAGATGATTACAATGAGGCTCTGAAGGTGTTTTTATGAAAAAAATGAATTCCAAAACCCTAGACATTCAAAAACCTAACCCTAGGAGATGAAACGCAAAAAGTCATGTGAGCCCCATTTGGATAAGTTAGTACATTAACTTCTCGAGGTTGTAACTTTTTCATACGATCTTCTTTTTAGGCGTGTGATATCACACTGGAAAGGTATTTTTGAAAAATATGCATTACATCATAAAACTCTGACTCTGTCCACAATTTGACTATGGGGAACCAAAAAAACATTGTTTATGGGCCCAAAATAGCCCTGGAACTACAAGAAGTTGTGTTTACATAAAAACATAAGAAATAAACTAGTTGGATTAGGTGGGAGGCCACTAGTATCGACTTGGAACATGTGTAGGGATTCATAAAACCCCAAAAGTGTAGAAACCACAATAAAAAGTAAGTACAAAAGAACACGCTTCACTAAAAACTAAAAAGAGGAGCCAGTTGGAATAGGTGGGTGGCCACCAATATCCACCTGGATCACTTGATGTCCTTTCTGCAACCAAGATACCTTGTATATATTCATATGTGTATTCCTCTCCAACTTTAGTTTTCCACCATCTCCATGGATACCAAATTATCAGTACTTCCACTATCTATGATCACCTTTCAAACCCTATCCTTGGTCTTGCAAGTAGTTATGAACAAATTGTTCCTCTAGATTGGTTCTCTTATATATTTCTCTGAATTTATGAGTACTTTCCTCATAATGAGTGATCTTCCTTCTTCCTCTACTTCTTCCTTCATATATGTCTCCACATTTCTCTTTTGTTCCTCATAAATATGAGCTTCTCCTCCTCCTACATTCTTCTTCTTAGGACATTTCAAAGACATGTTCTTTGTCTTTCAATAGGAATAACACTTCACTTCTCCTCCTCTACATCTTCCTATTCCTCTAAAGAAATATTTCCTTCCTACATAGTGCCCTCCTCTAGAAATTCCTCCCCTCTCTGTCTGACTGTGATACTTTCCAGTCTCTACTCTGGGCTTCTAGAATTGTTCTCTAGCAATTCCTTTACCTCTGTTAGTACTTTTTCCTTTGTTCTATTGAATCTATTCCATGGCCAACTTTTGTTCTTCCTTCAGGGCTACCTGATAATAGTATTCCACATTTCTGATTTTCATCATGATGATATCATCCTGGATTTCATATCTCGGGCCATTAATGTATCTAGCAACTTTTTCTTCATCATTCTCCCTATGTCCTGTTCTTATATTCATCTTGTAAAACTTTTAGGTTTACTCTTTCACTGACAAACCTTTCTGTCTAAGATTTTGTAACTTACTGAACATATTGACCTGATAATCCTTGGGTATGAACTTAGCCTTAAATTTAACTACCATTCTATCCCAATTCTTAATTTTAGACTTACCTTTGCATCTTTTGTCAACTTGTAATTTGTCCCACCATAATGTTGCATGTCCCTTCAATCTAGTTACTTCATGATTAACCTTATTTTCATAATCAATCTCCTCATAATCGAAGTACTTATATAAATCACATACCAAGTAAAAAAATTATTCCACATTTAAGTTACCTTCATACATTGGGACCTCTACTTTTTCTCCGGTTCCTATCTTGAAAAAAAACTCTCTTAGCACTCGCTCCTATACTGTTTGTTCTCCTACAACTTATTTTGCATCGAACTCTTCATTTTCAATCTCACTAACATCACCAACATTAGGTGTGTTTTCACATAGAATTGAAAGGGTCAAAAATCATTTCAATTTTGATGTTAAGTCATAGGTTTTCTTAAGTTTTAGGTTTTTATGTTCCTTTTCTATAGTCATATTTCAAATTTTGATTTAATTAAGTTAAGGTTAGTTTGGATTTGGTATAGAGTCCTTGGGTTATGTATTTTTTATCATGGAAAGTTTAATAAACCTTCATGAGTCAAATATTTGAAACTCTCCATCATCACCTTGACATGTCAGACCTCCATGTTGTATGAAAGATCCTCCTTTGTCACCTTTTACCCATTTAGCTGTCAAATCAGATTTGATCTGTGCACTTGAAACTCGCTAGGAGAGTTCACAACGCATTCAAAAGTGCTCCATGCATTCATTTCCATCATTGCATTTATGGATCGTTTCAAATAAGATCTCCTTTTTTTTTTCAATATGGTATTTTAAACAAATTTCCAGGGATTATTTCATAAAAGTTTCTAATAGTTTCTTCCAAGTGGGAAAATTGTGTTTGAGCTCGCCACTGCGAACTTGGTGCTATACACGGGCGCTGCAACCTTGGCACTGTGAACTAAATATAGAGGAGAGTTGGAAGTTGGAATACTTTCAAAAATTCCCATTCAAACTTAACGACATCAACATCAAACACAAGTCCACCATGTACTCCATGATAATCTACACGTTGTTTAAAGGCTGAAGGAGAGGTTTTTGCTGGTTTCACCCCTTGGTGCTACAAATTGTTTTATTTTGTTTCTTCCCGCTTTCAAATCCATTTCCTTCATTCTCTGAAACTTGATCATTAAACCTCATTGTTGAGGAAAATATATGAAATGATCTTACCCAAGCATTTTCAGATTCTGATTGGCTAAAGAAAAATAGATGGGAATATCACACTATGTCTATAGCCATAAAAATTAATATCCTATCTCACAAGTATTGATTACAAGTGCTTAGGATAGTCTTTTTATAGATAAAAGCTTGCTGGAAAATTCATTATTTATATGATTTTATGAATATAATAGTTGATGAAATAAATGTAGAGATAGAATTAAAGACACCAAGTCAGTAATCAAGACATATGAAACATAAATAAATCCTTTATTTTATTTCAATTCATCAAAGAGTCATTCTTTTTACAAACTTTCGTGAATAAGTTTTCGACAAAAGTCAAACTTAGATGTCCCCGATGAAACATACAAAAGGACCTCTGACAAAAAAAAACAAACTGAACTCTAAAGATGGATCRAAYTGCCACAGATTGTTGCCCACTCGACTCTACACAATAGCCTTTGTTAGTCATGAAAACTAATTCAYATACAGACAAGTCTACATAGACTRTCAAATATGGATCAACACCTCTGAAAAACAAGTGTCTGAATGATGTAATTCAACCCTGAATCTTGTTGTCTACAATAAGACCCTACTATCATAAAAAAGAATTAGGCTTGTGATAAATTAAGGAATGAATGAAAACCTAACTATCTCAACACAAACTCAAAGATAAAACCTTAGTGTGCTTCTCCTTCTATCCTCCATTGTTCCTCCCTTTCCTTTTTCTTTTAAGAAATTAGAATTGGTTGAAGTAATTGAATTACTTCATTAGTTAAGTTAACTAAAAACTCAACCAACTTTTTACTTAGGGGGAAAAGTAACAAATCATAATAAGGGTTTTAAATAAAGAATAACTAGTAGGTGGGACACCTTGTGAGTCCTCTTTAGTTCTTAACAATCATAACATAACTAGTTAATTAAAAAAAGCATCCCTCCTTGTGACTCCCATCAGCACATTCATGCTTGACAATTTATCTCATTGATATTTGAAATTATTTTGAAAAAATATATTACTCATACATCCAAAAAAAACATGTTGTCCAAAAATTCTAAAGTCAACTGTCATCAACAATAAATAAAATGAAACTTAAAATCCATATTTTCCACTCTGAGATGCAACCCTTCCCTTGTTGTTGCTGTCACCTTTTGATATTTCTGAATTTTCCTTTGGATGTGGGTAGCCTTTAGGCCTAATATTGATGATCACATGAGAACAATCGTCCCTCAAATGCATTTGGAAGGACACATATTTATGAGATCCATTGGAGGGTAAGGAAGGGGAATCAATGGATTTTCCTTTGTCAGGGGCATGGTGGGCCTCAGTTTCAACCTTTTGCTAGAATGTGAGGATTTAGATGGTGAGTGGAAAGGGGCAGCTTGGACAATATGATTGATAGGTAGGGAGAAGGTAAAGACAAATTGGGTCATCCACGATGTTCAGAGGCTGCCAGATGGACAATATCTTTCCATCCATCATTTTTAGGAACCTCGGGTTAAAATGAGACATGAGAGGGCACAAGAATACCAAGGGCTTGTGGAGCTTGGAAGGGAAGTCTTTCAAGCCTAGGTTGGACCATTCCTTCCCTAATCCAATTGAAAAACCTAGCCTAAAATAGCTGACCTAACTCTTTCGAGTCAACATCAAAGTGAATGGCGAATCTTGGCCTTCTCGGGCCCCTGTTCCAATTACCTCTTCCTCGGTTACCTCGGTTGAAAAATCTCATTCCTGTATGCTTGATTGATTAGAAAGTAGTTTCTTTAACAACCATACATGACAACTCTTTTAAAATATGAAATAAATTTTGGCTCAGTAACATATCAAAATCATGCAATCCAATCCATACAAATTGTTTAATCGTTGTCAAAGAGTAGGGGGTGAACAAAGGTTATGGGATATGAAAGGGGTTTGTATTGAGAGAAAAATGGTAAAATGAGGGGGGTAAGAATCATGGCTACTGCTCACACACAACAAACAATCAACAATAATGTAAACCAAAGAACATGTCACTATAATCCATCCAAGAAACTGTGATTTCAAACTATTACAATACAAAATTCTCTTGACTGTAATTAATATTTAGGAATAGGGACTGAAAAATGAATATGGTAAGGTGAAGGGATTTTAATTAGCGAAAAGTGAAAAAAATGGAAGGGAGGAGAGTAGATATTGTTCATAAAATTAATTAAGTAATCTATAAAACCATTCTATATCAAACGCAAAAGATCCAACACCAACCAAATAATTAGTATGATCAATTAAACAACTATTGTGTGTAATTAAATCAATTCTATTTATTAACTTGCTCAGTGTTCGCAATTAAATATTTAACACAGTGTCATCAAAACAAGACAACATGCCTTCCACAAAAAACTGTAGAAGAGTTATGTTTCTTCTTATTTGTCCCATTTAATATTTAAAGAAATTTCCAAATGAACACACAGTCACTTGTTTCCACTCTGTTCAACATCAAAACATCAACCAATGGTCGTGAATTATTTCCTCAATCAAACATAGACACAAAAATTGTGCCCGATTTCATTCTTCTAAACAATTTAATAATCAAATTGCAATGAAATGATATTGTTATAAAACCCGTGCCCATATCTGATGATGTGAGCAAACGATATTCATAAACATATGCAGTGGACAACCAAGTTACGACTATCATGATTTTTAAATTGAAATTCTCCCTATTTGAAATTAAAACACACAGTAAAAGCAACCATCAATTCAACTTAAACATGTTGTAGGAATCCCACACATACCAACAGATCATGCACAAAGCATCACTATGAATTAATCAATTATAAACTAATGTTGGGTTAACAATTCAATAATTACAATATAAGAGACATCGACTATGTATTCAATCCCATTTCTCAAATCAACCAATTAACCATGGTGAGCTATCGATTCAACTATTATAATAACCAATGCAGTGACTAAATACAAATAACCAAAATAACTGTCAAAATAATCAACAAATAGGAGCTAACAATTGACCACCATCGACGATACCCCACCAACTCATTAGAATCAACAATATACCTGAAAGGATATAACCGGCTCCATTTATTAAAACCGAGCTTTGAGTAATCAAGGGTTCACTCTATGGACCAACAAACGAAGACTAGAGTCGGCCCCCAACAACGGGTGATAACTTTCGAGACCATACGGTGGACACACAGGCCACACCACCAATAAATTCGTAGACAGGGTGACATTTCACAAGATAGGAGAGACTATGAATAGAGGAGTAGAGGCTTAATTTTGGTCTGTAATAACACCGAGAACATGCAAGGTATAACCCTCATGGTTTTCCTAATCAACCTGAAGAATGTTGAGATAAAATAGAGCCAATAAATAAAAGTCAACCTTAAGAAATCCCCTTGGCATAATAGCCATCATAACCCATTGCGCAAACATCAATAGCATGAATGAACCCGTACCTAGGTGAAATGATACACAGTGATACAAGGTGGCTCAAAACCATCAACCCCATAACAACAAAATGACCAGGTATGGTGACAAGAAATGTGAGGAGACAACCATCCAATCTGGAATGAATGAAACCCTTCAACCAAAACCACTAAGTATGACAGAGAGCCTTCATGGCTTCTAGCACTCAGAATTATTAATGAAACTATGACTTTAACCATCATTGCAATTAAAACCACACAAACCATCCATTCGAGAGAAAAATCACAAGTTTACACATTTTCTAGTCTTAAGAGAAGCACAGACCCATATATCACCGAGCTAATACCTATTTCATAAAAAGAGGGGGTTCATGGATGGTGAAAAAGACATATATGTAACCAAAATCCTTAAAAACGTGAGCTTGGTCAAGAGGTTCTTCCCTTTCCTAAACATCGGAGCTTAACCACAAATAAACACAATTGAACAATATCCAAGCTAGGGTTATGACCATTGGGAGAGGTATGGAGTGACGTGCAATAAATGCACGTCGCTTCCATCCTTTACTCCTTCAATCACTTAGTACACATCAACCAACCATTCCATTAATTCATTCAATTAAACCATGCATTGAAACCATCATCCAAAATGTGCCACCCTATGTCACATTAACCATTACCAACCATAATGCATATCACATGTTTTTTCCACATAAGCCAATAAATTGTATAGCCACTAACCCTGATAGCTAGGAAAAACAACAATACATTTAATTCAATGCATGTAGTGTAGTGTAGCATAGTAGCATAGTTTAATTTATTCTTTGGATTTTTCCATAGGTCTCTTTTCTCTTACTCTTATTTCATGTTACTAACATTTGTCTTGTGCAAGTGTAATAGTGGATATAATCCATTCAAACAATATGGATTTTAGAGCCTAGAGAAATTAGAAACAACACATAATATGCATTATCCATCTTCTATTATGTCGCAAATAAAACCGAGATTTAATCAACCATGTAGAACCCTGTAAGCATTGTCAAACAACAACATATACATGAAACAAGAACTACATTTGATCTTCCAATCTACAAGGGGGTCCCACCTACTAGTATTATATTTATTGTTAGATTATAATAATAGGCTTTAGCAATACTTTGCGGGAAAAATCCTCGTTGTGATTTTTATCATCAACAAACTGATGAATCCATGGAAAAATTTGTTTTCAGCAGATTCAGAACTCATAACTCATGGTTTCGTGGACCAAGAACAACGGGTTAAGAAGATATAACTAGGAAGATTATGCAACAGGGGAAAGTGAGCAGATTTAATGGAAGAATGACTGAGAGTTGGGGAACAACTCATGAAAAATGTGAAATATGAGGGGGTTTACCACTATGTACATAATCGTTCAATCCATAATCTTCTCTTTAAATTCTCAAATGGATGAATAAATGGAAAGAAGAAGAGGGAGATAACCAATTTCTTTAAAAATAGTAGTGAAAGAAGATACCAAATTCAAGTGATTTATGGGGACATCGTAACAACTGTGTAATATTGGTTTCCATTGACTAGAAATATATAATAGGAGTGTCATTGTGGCACAATTGATCCAACAAATTGACCAAAATCAACTACAAGACAAAAAGGAAATAAAAATCATAACAGAATTAAAATTGCAAAATTTAAAATAGCAGAAAATAAAATGAAAGAATTATTAAAGTAGTAGGAAATTGTTAAAAACCGAAAGAATAAATCAAACTGTTGTAAGAAGATATGAAAAAAAATGGAATAGTGAAAGCAGAGCTAGACTACTAATATACAAAAAAAATCTAACAATGTTAGAACTTTTCATGTTGGTCCCATGTAATGTTTCAAGTGAGAACTGTTAATGCTGTAGGAAAAAAATTGCTCCTATAAATCCTTTAGGATGTAAGAGTTAGTATAGAGGACAAAATAAATTTTGAAGGGACCCAAAAATAACACTTGAAACTCTGAGGTAAGTAACAACCCCTTAATGTAGATAATTAGATTATCAAGATAGATCTGAATATTGATCAATTCATCAAGATTTATTTGTATAGGTCTTTTAAAAGTGATACTTGCGTTAGGTAAGCCAGAAAACATAGGTTCATAAATCACGGTATCCCAATCAGTGATTAAAGTGGTTTTGCAAGCATCTACTCCTCTTACCTTGATTTGATTGTAATTGAAAAAAAACATTAAGTAAGGGCATCATCTGCGACTCTATGACTTATTTCAAAATCATTTCCGTGTTAGGGAGAGGAGAATAACCTTTCATAATATCCCTCTTAACTGCGTGAAAATCAATTCAAGATATTATATGTTCAATGTCTTTTTGGACATGGATCAAATTTAAAACCCATTCTGAATGCTTGACTGGAAAGATGATACCAATCTTCAGGATTTTTTCCATTCCTTTTCGAATAGTTTCTTCTGGTGCAGGGTTGATAAGTCTTTGTTTTTTCCTAGATGGTTTTATGCCTTCCTTGATGGGGATGGCCTTTTGTATATCTTACGTACAAGGTTCACAACAATCTCAGAATCTTCAAAAACTGAAAGGTGACCACAACCAATATTATAGGCATTTTCAATGCCTAATAATAAATCTTCGAATTCAACGACATTGTTTGTACACGCAAACTCCAACCTGTAAGACAAGTTATGAATTTTCCCTATAGGGGAAATCAAGATAATGCCAGCTCCATTACCTTCATTAGAGCATGTGCCACATATTATCATCTAAATCAAAGTGCATGGGCAACATATCATCATCTAAATCAAAGTGCATGTGCCACATATCATCATCTAAATCAATTTGTTCCAAGGGAATATTACCCTCCTCAACAAAGATGGAATACACTCCTAGTTCCTCTTCGATATAGTTTACATTAGGCTGTGGGACACTCTCTATGTAAGGTCAAATCCTTCCCTCTCTAAGGAATATAATGTTTTTACCATTATGAGGAATGGATAAATGTGTTCCGTCGAGTGAGAGGTATCCACCTGTTAAATATTTCCAATCTCTTCCCAAGATGATTGAGTAATTGCTTACTGGCATATTGATTACCTGAATACTAATGGTTGCCCTTATTTCAGGGTGTGCACATAGAAATAAGGTTAGATATTTAATCTCACCTATGGTCATTTGTTGTAGACCATTATAGGAGACCATGCTTCTGACATTTTCATTTGTACAAGACAAGCCTATCTCTTCCATAATAATCTTCAACATCACACTTGGGACCGAACCACCATCAATGAGGCAACAATGGGCCATCTTATCCATAATCTTTACAAAGATATAAAAGGGAGGATTTTTTACAGGGTATATAAATTAATGTACACCTACTTTATTTACAGACGAATCCTCTTCATTCACCTCTTCAGAGAGGTTGGCTACAACGAAATATTTTCCTTCCATGAATTGTTTCAAATGCCTCTATTGTTCAGGGACAACAACAATGTCAAGAAGGGTTTCATATTATTTGATTTTGGCCAATTAATTCAACATATTGTACATGGAAGATGGGAGAGGGGGAGTTGTTCCTTGACTGTCAGGAACTCTAGGAACCTGAATAATAGCAGCGAGTGAGGATGAGCTTGGGCTAGAATAATTACAAGGAGGGTCAAATTTTCCCTTGGGATCATATGCTTTGTTCCTAGTATTGATGATCATGACCTCTTCTGGCTCTGCAAAATCTAGGACAACAATGGTAGTTTCTGGTCTTTTACTAAATATCTTATCTCTGGAACTCCTCCTTACGTCACATATGGCTTCCTCATGGTGTTTCTCACAAAAGTTACACCAACTTCGAGGCAAGATAGCTTTAGGCTGAAAATAATTTTCAATCTAATTTCTAAAGGGGGGTGCAGAAGAGGATGAAGCTCCAGGGGTGAGAGGGGAGAAAGTTCCCTTTCACTCATACACTATCATATGATTATTCATATCTTGTACTAGTTGTAAGAGGGTGGACATGTATGTTTGTTTAACCAATTATCCCTATGGAATACCTGTTCTTTAAGTTGTTCTTCATATTCTAAACAAGTATGCAGAGCGGAACCAGGATTATCAATGGATTTTTCCTCGAGCCTGTGACGATAGGGGGAAGCTAATACATTGTAGTAATGCATGAAAGAGGTTTGGTTCTAAGGTCAAATGAGTTCAGGGATTTTATTGTATAACTTAGTGAAACACAAGCTAAAGGACATTATGGTCTCACCATCCTTATAGGCAATGTTATTGTATTCCTGTAACTTCTTGGCTAGGATTTTATATTTCCCATAAGTTTATGTAAACCAATTTATTAACTTCTCCCAAGTAGACAAAATATTAGGAGGAATATCAAAGAAATGAATTGCAACCATTCCTTCCAAGGAATTGACGAATAAGCACATGCAAGTATCATTGTCATTGGCCCCTATGTTGTGAAAATCATTAGAAAATGCCACCAGGTGTTCATTTGTAGTGACAATTTTATTTTCCGAAAACCTGGGAAGATGTTCCTTGAATTTAGGAAGTGGACGAGTAGCAGGTGCTAGGTTAAGAGGAGAGGACACATGCCATGGTGTGGTTGTGGCGTCTTCTTCAAACTGAAAAATTCCATACTTTTTAATGACTTTGGTGGGATTTGTGGTAGATTGGATAGGCATATGGTGGCTATATAAGATACCAATCACTGAAGAATATGAATACTGAGAGGATGAAGCAATTCCAGTGCCACCAGAGCCACCACTAAATCACATCTTGTGGATGATAGGTGAGGGATAAAAAGAAGAGCTGGATGAATCAGACAAATTTCTCCTTAGAGAACTCTCTTGGGTTGACAACACAACTTTTCTTCTTCCTATTTCATGAATAGGATTAATTTTAGGTGATAATCCTCTTCTTCTTCTAGAAATACGAGAGTCTAAGGACATGAAAGAAAGGCCAAAACTAAAGGAACAAGAAGGTTACTGTTGACTTCTAGGATGACTACGTCTAGCTTCCCAACGTTCTTGGGCATTAATCTCTCGTTCAATTGCTGCCCATGAATGATTTAGCTCAACATGAGTATTGGCAGTGTCTAAAATGGTTTTAAACATGTTCAAAGAAATCCTAGTCTAATCTTGAAGACCGGGCTCAATATTGGGATGGCTTGCAATAGGCACAGTGATTAAGAAATAAAATAGTCAAAGAATTAATATAAAAAAATAGATGTATTCGATGCTAATCAAGCATAAAAATTAACTAGAGAGATATTGAACATCTCCCCAGTATGGTTGCCAAATAAATGTTGAGGAAAAAGATATGAAATGATCTTACTCAAGCATTTTCAGATTCTGCTTGGCTAAAGAAAAATACAGGAATATCACCCTATGTTTATAGCCATCAAAATTAATATCCTAACAGAAGTAAAGACACCAAGTCAATAATCAATATATATGAGACATAAAGAAATACTTTATTTCATTCCAATTAATCAAAGAGTCTTTCTTTTTACAAAATTTCGTGAATAAGTTTTGGACCAAAGTCAAACTTCGACGTCTCTGATGAAACATACAAAAGGACCTCGGACAAAAAATAAAATACCGAGCTCTAAAAGATGGATCAACTTGCCACAGATTTCTTCCCACTCGACTATGCAAAATAGCCTTTGCCAGTCTTGAAAACTAATTCACAAACAGACAAGTCTACACAGACTATCAAAGATAGATCAACACCTCTAAAAAAAAAGTGTCTGAATGATGTAATTCAACCCTAAATCTTGCTTTCTACAATGAGACCCTGCTATCATAAAAAAGAATTAGGATTGTGATAAATTAGGGAATGAATGAAAACTGAACTATCTCAACACAAACTCAAAGAGAAAACCTTAGTGTGCTTCTCATTCTATCCTCCATTGTTCCTCCCTTTCCTTTTGATTTTATGTAATTATAATTGGCTGAAGTAGTTGAACTACTTCATTAGTTATGTTAACTAAAAACTCAACCAAATTTCTAGTTAGGGGGAAAAGTAATAAATCATAATAAGGGTTTTAAATAAATAATAACTAGTAGGTGGGACCCCTTGTGACTCCCCTTTAGTTCTTAAAAATCATAACATAACTAGTTAATTTAAAAAACATCCCTCCTTCAAACTCCCATCATCACATTCATGCTTGGAAATTTATCTCATTGATATTTGAAATTATTTTCAAAAAATATATTACTCATACGTCCAAAAAAAACATGTTGTCCAAAACTTTTGAAGTGAGTTGTCATCAACAATAAATAAAATGAAACTTAAAATCCATATTTTCCAGTCTAAGATGCAATCCTTGCCTTGTTGGTACTGTCTCCTTTTGATATTTCTAAATTTGCCTTTGGTTGTGCCGAGCCTTTAGACCCAATCTCGTTGATCACATGAGAACAATCGTCCCTCAAATGCATCAGAGAGGACATGGATTTATTAGAGCCATTAGAGGGTGAAGAAGGGGCACCGACAGATTTTCCTTTGTCAGGGGTAAGATGGGCCTCAGTTTTCAACCTTTTTCTATCATGTGAGGACTAAGTTGTTGAGTGGACAGGGGCAGCTTGTACAATCTGATTGATAGGCAAGGGAGCAGGTAAAGACAATTTGGGCCAGCCACGATGTTGGGAGACTGCCGGGTGGACAATCACTTTACATCCGTTGTTTTCTGGAACCTCGAGTTGAAATGAGACATGAGGGGGAACAAGAATACCAGGGGCTTGTCGAGCTTGGAAGGGAGGCCTTTCAGGGGGTGAAAAAAGGTTCTGGGATATGCGAGGGGTTTGTATTGAGAGAAAAGTTTTAAAATGAGGGGGAGAAGAATCATGTTTATTGCTCACAGACAACAAATAATCAATAGTAATTTAAACCAAATAATATGTCACTGTAATCCATCCAAGAAACTTCAATTTCAAACTATTACAATACAAAATTCTCTTGACTATAATTAAATTTTAGGAATAGGGAGTGAAAAATGAATATGAGAAGGTGAGGGGATTTGTAACATCCCGCTCTGGCGCACTGAGAACACTTATTATTTGAGGACACTTTCTCGCAAGTGATATGGACTTTTATGAAGTTAGACCATTTATACTTGATTATGATGCGATTGACAGATGACATGATGTGTTACTATTTGATGTAGACAGGTGCTATTGACTCAGTCTTATTGAGTGTGCAGGGTTTTTGACCTTGAGGATGCAGAGGCATCGGTAGAACCCCNCTGAAAAACAAGTGTCTGAATGATGTAATTCAACCCTGAATCTTGTTGTCTACAATAAGACCCTACTATCATAAAAAAGAATTAGGCTTGTGATAAATTAAGGAATGAATGAAAACCTAACTATCTCAACACAAACTCAAAGATAAAACCTTAGTGTGCTTCTCCTTCTATCCTCCATTGTTCCTCCCTTTCCTTTTTCTTTTAAGAAATTAGAATTGGTTGAAGTAATTGAATTACTTCATTAGTTAAGTTAACTAAAAACTCAACCAACTTTTTACTTAGGGGGAAAAGTAACAAATCATAATAAGGGTTTTAAATAAAGAATAACTAGTAGGTGGGACACCTTGTGAGTCCTCTTTAGTTCTTAACAATCATAACATAACTAGTTAATTAAAAAAAGCATCCCTCCTTGTGACTCCCATCAGCACATTCATGCTTGACAATTTATCTCATTGATATTTGAAATTATTTTGAAAAAATATATTACTCATACATCCAAAAAAAACATGTTGTCCAAAAATTCTAAAGTCAACTGTCATCAACAATAAATAAAATGAAACTTAAAATCCATATTTTCCACTCTGAGATGCAACCCTTCCCTTGTTGTTGCTGTCACCTTTTGATATTTCTGAATTTTCCTTTGGATGTGGGTAGCCTTTAGGCCTAATATTGATGATCACATGAGAACAATCGTCCCTCAAATGCATTTGGAAGGACACATATTTATGAGATCCATTGGAGGGTAAGGAAGGGGAATCAATGGATTTTCCTTTGTCAGGGGCATGGTGGGCCTCAGTTTCAACCTTTTGCTAGAATGTGAGGATTTAGATGGTGAGTGGAAAGGGGCAGCTTGGACAATATGATTGATAGGTAGGGAGAAGGTAAAGACAAATTGGGTCATCCACGATGTTCAGAGGCTGCCAGATGGACAATATCTTTCCATCCATCATTTTTAGGAACCTCGGGTTAAAATGAGACATGAGAGGGCACAAGAATACCAAGGGCTTGTGGAGCTTGGAAGGGAAGTCTTTCAAGCCTAGGTTGGACCATTCCTTCCCTAATCCAATTGAAAAACCTAGCCTAAAATAGCTGACCTAACTCTTTCGAGTCAACATCAAAGTGAATGGCGAATCTTGGCCTTCTCGGGCCCCTGTTCCAATTACCTCTTCCTCGGTTACCTCGGTTGAAAAATCTCATTCCTGTATGCTTGATTGATTAGAAAGTAGTTTCTTTAACAACCATACATGACAACTCTTTTAAAATATGAAATAAATTTTGGCTCAGTAACATATCAAAATCATGCAATCCAATCCATACAAATTGTTTAATCGTTGTCAAAGAGTAGGGGGTGAACAAAGGTTATGGGATATGAAAGGGGTTTGTATTGAGAGAAAAATGGTAAAATGAGGGGGGTAAGAATCATGGCTACTGCTCACACACAACAAACAATCAACAATAATGTAAACCAAAGAACATGTCACTATAATCCATCCAAGAAACTGTGATTTCAAACTATTACAATACAAAATTCTCTTGACTGTAATTAATATTTAGGAATAGGGACTGAAAAATGAATATGGTAAGGTGAAGGGATTTTAATTAGCGAAAAGTGAAAAAAATGGAAGGGAGGAGAGTAGATATTGTTCATAAAATTAATTAAGTAATCTATAAAACCATTCTATATCAAACGCAAAAGATCCAACACCAACCAAATAATTAGTATGATCAATTAAACAACTATTGTGTGTAATTAAATCAATTCTATTTATTAACTTGCTCAGTGTTCGCAATTAAATATTTAACACAGTGTCATCAAAACAAGACAACATGCCTTCCACAAAAAACTGTAGAAGAGTTATGTTTCTTCTTATTTGTCCCATTTAATATTTAAAGAAATTTCCAAATGAACACACAGTCACTTGTTTCCACTCTGTTCAACATCAAAACATCAACCAATGGTCGTGAATTATTTCCTCAATCAAACATAGACACAAAAATTGTGCCCGATTTCATTCTTCTAAACAATTTAATAATCAAATTGCAATGAAATGATATTGTTATAAAACCCGTGCCCATATCTGATGATGTGAGCAAACGATATTCATAAACATATGCAGTGGACAACCAAGTTACGACTATCATGATTTTTAAATTGAAATTCTCCCTATTTGAAATTAAAACACACAGTAAAAGCAACCATCAATTCAACTTAAACATGTTGTAGGAATCCCACACATACCAACAGATCATGCACAAAGCATCACTATGAATTAATCAATTATAAACTAATGTTGGGTTAACAATTCAATAATTACAATATAAGAGACATCGACTATGTATTCAATCCCATTTCTCAAATCAACCAATTAACCATGGTGAGCTATCGATTCAACTATTATAATAACCAATGCAGTGACTAAATACAAATAACCAAAATAACTGTCAAAATAATCAACAAATAGGAGCTAACAATTGACCACCATCGACGATACCCCACCAACTCATTAGAATCAACAATATACCTGAAAGGATATAACCGGCTCCATTTATTAAAACCGAGCTTTGAGTAATCAAGGGTTCACTCTATGGACCAACAAACGAAGACTAGAGTCGGCCCCCAACAACGGGTGATAACTTTCGAGACCATACGGTGGACACACAGGCCACACCACCAATAAATTCGTAGACAGGGTGACATTTCACAAGATAGGAGAGACTATGAATAGAGGAGTAGAGGCTTAATTTTGGTCTGTAATAACACCGAGAACATGCAAGGTATAACCCTCATGGTTTTCCTAATCAACCTGAAGAATGTTGAGATAAAATAGAGCCAATAAATAAAAGTCAACCTTAAGAAATCCCCTTGGCATAATAGCCATCATAACCCATTGCGCAAACATCAATAGCATGAATGAACCCGTACCTAGGTGAAATGATACACAGTGATACAAGGTGGCTCAAAACCATCAACCCCATAACAACAAAATGACCAGGTATGGTGACAAGAAATGTGAGGAGACAACCATCCAATCTGGAATGAATGAAACCCTTCAACCAAAACCACTAAGTATGACAGAGAGCCTTCATGGCTTCTAGCACTCAGAATTATTAATGAAACTATGACTTTAACCATCATTGCAATTAAAACCACACAAACCATCCATTCGAGAGAAAAATCACAAGTTTACACATTTTCTAGTCTTAAGAGAAGCACAGACCCATATATCACCGAGCTAATACCTATTTCATAAAAAGAGGGGGTTCATGGATGGTGAAAAAGACATATATGTAACCAAAATCCTTAAAAACGTGAGCTTGGTCAAGAGGTTCTTCCCTTTCCTAAACATCGGAGCTTAACCACAAATAAACACAATTGAACAATATCCAAGCTAGGGTTATGACCATTGGGAGAGGTATGGAGTGACGTGCAATAAATGCACGTCGCTTCCATCCTTTACTCCTTCAATCACTTAGTACACATCAACCAACCATTCCATTAATTCATTCAATTAAACCATGCATTGAAACCATCATCCAAAATGTGCCACCCTATGTCACATTAACCATTACCAACCATAATGCATATCACATGTTTTTTCCACATAAGCCAATAAATTGTATAGCCACTAACCCTGATAGCTAGGAAAAACAACAATACATTTAATTCAATGCATGTAGTGTAGTGTAGCATAGTAGCATAGTTTAATTTATTCTTTGGATTTTTCCATAGGTCTCTTTTCTCTTACTCTTATTTCATGTTACTAACATTTGTCTTGTGCAAGTGTAATAGTGGATATAATCCATTCAAACAATATGGATTTTAGAGCCTAGAGAAATTAGAAACAACACATAATATGCATTATCCATCTTCTATTATGTCGCAAATAAAACCGAGATTTAATCAACCATGTAGAACCCTGTAAGCATTGTCAAACAACAACATATACATGAAACAAGAACTACATTTGATCTTCCAATCTACAAGGGGGTCCCACCTACTAGTATTATATTTATTGTTAGATTATAATAATAGGCTTTAGCAATACTTTGCGGGAAAAATCCTCGTTGTGATTTTTATCATCAACAAACTGATGAATCCATGGAAAAATTTGTTTTCAGCAGATTCAGAACTCATAACTCATGGTTTCGTGGACCAAGAACAACGGGTTAAGAAGATATAACTAGGAAGATTATGCAACAGGGGAAAGTGAGCAGATTTAATGGAAGAATGACTGAGAGTTGGGGAACAACTCATGAAAAATGTGAAATATGAGGGGGTTTACCACTATGTACATAATCGTTCAATCCATAATCTTCTCTTTAAATTCTCAAATGGATGAATAAATGGAAAGAAGAAGAGGGAGATAACCAATTTCTTTAAAAATAGTAGTGAAAGAAGATACCAAATTCAAGTGATTTATGGGGACATCGTAACAACTGTGTAATATTGGTTTCCATTGACTAGAAATATATAATAGGAGTGTCATTGTGGCACAATTGATCCAACAAATTGACCAAAATCAACTACAAGACAAAAAGGAAATAAAAATCATAACAGAATTAAAATTGCAAAATTTAAAATAGCAGAAAATAAAATGAAAGAATTATTAAAGTAGTAGGAAATTGTTAAAAACCGAAAGAATAAATCAAACTGTTGTAAGAAGATATGAAAAAAAATGGAATAGTGAAAGCAGAGCTAGACTACTAATATACAAAAAAAATCTAACAATGTTAGAACTTTTCATGTTGGTCCCATGTAATGTTTCAAGTGAGAACTGTTAATGCTGTAGGAAAAAAATTGCTCCTATAAATCCTTTAGGATGTAAGAGTTAGTATAGAGGACAAAATAAATTTTGAAGGGACCCAAAAATAACACTTGAAACTCTGAGGTAAGTAACAACCCCTTAATGTAGATAATTAGATTATCAAGATAGATCTGAATATTGATCAATTCATCAAGATTTATTTGTATAGGTCTTTTAAAAGTGATACTTGCGTTAGGTAAGCCAGAAAACATAGGTTCATAAATCACGGTATCCCAATCAGTGATTAAAGTGGTTTTGCAAGCATCTACTCCTCTTACCTTGATTTGATTGTAATTGAAAAAAAACATTAAGTAAGGGCATCATCTGCGACTCTATGACTTATTTCAAAATCATTTCCGTGTTAGGGAGAGGAGAATAACCTTTCATAATATCCCTCTTAACTGCGTGAAAATCAATTCAAGATATTATATGTTCAATGTCTTTTTGGACATGGATCAAATTTAAAACCCATTCTGAATGCTTGACTGGAAAGATGATACCAATCTTCAGGATTTTTTCCATTCCTTTTCGAATAGTTTCTTCTGGTGCAGGGTTGATAAGTCTTTGTTTTTTCCTAGATGGTTTTATGCCTTCCTTGATGGGGATGGCCTTTTGTATATCTTACGTACAAGGTTCACAACAATCTCAGAATCTTCAAAAACTGAAAGGTGACCACAACCAATATTATAGGCATTTTCAATGCCTAATAATAAATCTTCGAATTCAACGACATTGTTTGTACACGCAAACTCCAACCTGTAAGACAAGTTATGAATTTTCCCTATAGGGGAAATCAAGATAATGCCAGCTCCATTACCTTCATTAGAGCATGTGCCACATATTATCATCTAAATCAAAGTGCATGGGCAACATATCATCATCTAAATCAAAGTGCATGTGCCACATATCATCATCTAAATCAATTTGTTCCAAGGGAATATTACCCTCCTCAACAAAGATGGAATACACTCCTAGTTCCTCTTCGATATAGTTTACATTAGGCTGTGGGACACTCTCTATGTAAGGTCAAATCCTTCCCTCTCTAAGGAATATAATGTTTTTACCATTATGAGGAATGGATAAATGTGTTCCGTCGAGTGAGAGGTATCCACCTGTTAAATATTTCCAATCTCTTCCCAAGATGATTGAGTAATTGCTTACTGGCATATTGATTACCTGAATACTAATGGTTGCCCTTATTTCAGGGTGTGCACATAGAAATAAGGTTAGATATTTAATCTCACCTATGGTCATTTGTTGTAGACCATTATAGGAGACCATGCTTCTGACATTTTCATTTGTACAAGACAAGCCTATCTCTTCCATAATAATCTTCAACATCACACTTGGGACCGAACCACCATCAATGAGGCAACAATGGGCCATCTTATCCATAATCTTTACAAAGATATAAAAGGGAGGATTTTTTACAGGGTATATAAATTAATGTACACCTACTTTATTTACAGACGAATCCTCTTCATTCACCTCTTCAGAGAGGTTGGCTACAACGAAATATTTTCCTTCCATGAATTGTTTCAAATGCCTCTATTGTTCAGGGACAACAACAATGTCAAGAAGGGTTTCATATTATTTGATTTTGGCCAATTAATTCAACATATTGTACATGGAAGATGGGAGAGGGGGAGTTGTTCCTTGACTGTCAGGAACTCTAGGAACCTGAATAATAGCAGCGAGTGAGGATGAGCTTGGGCTAGAATAATTACAAGGAGGGTCAAATTTTCCCTTGGGATCATATGCTTTGTTCCTAGTATTGATGATCATGACCTCTTCTGGCTCTGCAAAATCTAGGACAACAATGGTAGTTTCTGGTCTTTTACTAAATATCTTATCTCTGGAACTCCTCCTTACGTCACATATGGCTTCCTCATGGTGTTTCTCACAAAAGTTACACCAACTTCGAGGCAAGATAGCTTTAGGCTGAAAATAATTTTCAATCTAATTTCTAAAGGGGGGTGCAGAAGAGGATGAAGCTCCAGGGGTGAGAGGGGAGAAAGTTCCCTTTCACTCATACACTATCATATGATTATTCATATCTTGTACTAGTTGTAAGAGGGTGGACATGTATGTTTGTTTAACCAATTATCCCTATGGAATACCTGTTCTTTAAGTTGTTCTTCATATTCTAAACAAGTATGCAGAGCGGAACCAGGATTATCAATGGATTTTTCCTCGAGCCTGTGACGATAGGGGGAAGCTAATACATTGTAGTAATGCATGAAAGAGGTTTGGTTCTAAGGTCAAATGAGTTCAGGGATTTTATTGTATAACTTAGTGAAACACAAGCTAAAGGACATTATGGTCTCACCATCCTTATAGGCAATGTTATTGTATTCCTGTAACTTCTTGGCTAGGATTTTATATTTCCCATAAGTTTATGTAAACCAATTTATTAACTTCTCCCAAGTAGACAAAATATTAGGAGGAATATCAAAGAAATGAATTGCAACCATTCCTTCCAAGGAATTGACGAATAAGCACATGCAAGTATCATTGTCATTGGCCCCTATGTTGTGAAAATCATTAGAAAATGCCACCAGGTGTTCATTTGTAGTGACAATTTTATTTTCCGAAAACCTGGGAAGATGTTCCTTGAATTTAGGAAGTGGACGAGTAGCAGGTGCTAGGTTAAGAGGAGAGGACACATGCCATGGTGTGGTTGTGGCGTCTTCTTCAAACTGAAAAATTCCATACTTTTTAATGACTTTGGTGGGATTTGTGGTAGATTGGATAGGCATATGGTGGCTATATAAGATACCAATCACTGAAGAATATGAATACTGAGAGGATGAAGCAATTCCAGTGCCACCAGAGCCACCACTAAATCACATCTTGTGGATGATAGGTGAGGGATAAAAAGAAGAGCTGGATGAATCAGACAAATTTCTCCTTAGAGAACTCTCTTGGGTTGACAACACAACTTTTCTTCTTCCTATTTCATGAATAGGATTAATTTTAGGTGATAATCCTCTTCTTCTTCTAGAAATACGAGAGTCTAAGGACATGAAAGAAAGGCCAAAACTAAAGGAACAAGAAGGTTACTGTTGACTTCTAGGATGACTACGTCTAGCTTCCCAACGTTCTTGGGCATTAATCTCTCGTTCAATTGCTGCCCATGAATGATTTAGCTCAACATGAGTATTGGCAGTGTCTAAAATGGTTTTAAACATGTTCAAAGAAATCCTAGTCTAATCTTGAAGACCGGGCTCAATATTGGGATGGCTTGCAATAGGCACAGTGATTAAGAAATAAAATAGTCAAAGAATTAATATAAAAAAATAGATGTATTCGATGCTAATCAAGCATAAAAATTAACTAGAGAGATATTGAACATCTCCCCAGTATGGTTGCCAAATAAATGTTGAGGAAAAAGATATGAAATGATCTTACTCAAGCATTTTCAGATTCTGCTTGGCTAAAGAAAAATACAGGAATATCACCCTATGTTTATAGCCATCAAAATTAATATCCTAACAGAAGTAAAGACACCAAGTCAATAATCAATATATATGAGACATAAAGAAATACTTTATTTCATTCCAATTAATCAAAGAGTCTTTCTTTTTACAAAATTTCGTGAATAAGTTTTGGACCAAAGTCAAACTTCGACGTCTCTGATGAAACATACAAAAGGACCTCGGACAAAAAATAAAATACCGAGCTCTAAAAGATGGATCAACTTGCCACAGATTTCTTCCCACTCGACTATGCAAAATAGCCTTTGCCAGTCTTGAAAACTAATTCACAAACAGACAAGTCTACACAGACTATCAAAGATAGATCAACACCTCTAAAAAAAAAGTGTCTGAATGATGTAATTCAACCCTAAATCTTGCTTTCTACAATGAGACCCTGCTATCATAAAAAAGAATTAGGATTGTGATAAATTAGGGAATGAATGAAAACTGAACTATCTCAACACAAACTCAAAGAGAAAACCTTAGTGTGCTTCTCATTCTATCCTCCATTGTTCCTCCCTTTCCTTTTGATTTTATGTAATTATAATTGGCTGAAGTAGTTGAACTACTTCATTAGTTATGTTAACTAAAAACTCAACCAAATTTCTAGTTAGGGGGAAAAGTAATAAATCATAATAAGGGTTTTAAATAAATAATAACTAGTAGGTGGGACCCCTTGTGACTCCCCTTTAGTTCTTAAAAATCATAACATAACTAGTTAATTTAAAAAACATCCCTCCTTCAAACTCCCATCATCACATTCATGCTTGGAAATTTATCTCATTGATATTTGAAATTATTTTCAAAAAATATATTACTCATACGTCCAAAAAAAACATGTTGTCCAAAACTTTTGAAGTGAGTTGTCATCAACAATAAATAAAATGAAACTTAAAATCCATATTTTCCAGTCTAAGATGCAATCCTTGCCTTGTTGGTACTGTCTCCTTTTGATATTTCTAAATTTGCCTTTGGTTGTGCCGAGCCTTTAGACCCAATCTCGTTGATCACATGAGAACAATCGTCCCTCAAATGCATCAGAGAGGACATGGATTTATTAGAGCCATTAGAGGGTGAAGAAGGGGCACCGACAGATTTTCCTTTGTCAGGGGTAAGATGGGCCTCAGTTTTCAACCTTTTTCTATCATGTGAGGACTAAGTTGTTGAGTGGACAGGGGCAGCTTGTACAATCTGATTGATAGGCAAGGGAGCAGGTAAAGACAATTTGGGCCAGCCACGATGTTGGGAGACTGCCGGGTGGACAATCACTTTACATCCGTTGTTTTCTGGAACCTCGAGTTGAAATGAGACATGAGGGGGAACAAGAATACCAGGGGCTTGTCGAGCTTGGAAGGGAGGCCTTTCAGGGGGTGAAAAAAGGTTCTGGGATATGCGAGGGGTTTGTATTGAGAGAAAAATTTTAAAATGAGGGGGAGAAGAATCATGTTTATTGCTCACGGACAAAAAATAATCAATAGTAATTTAAACCAAATAATATGTCACTGTAATCCATCCAAGAAACTTCAATTTCAAACTATTACAATACAAAATTCTCTTGACTGTAATTAAATTTTAGGAACAGGGAAAGAAAAATGAATATGAGAAGGTGAGGGGATTTGTAACATCCCGCTCTGGCGCACTGAGAACACTTATTATTTGAGGACACTTTCTCGCAAGTGATCTGGACTTTTATGAAGTTAGACCATTTATACTTGATTATGATGCGATTGACAGATGACATGATGTGTTACTATTTGATGTAGACAGGTGCTATTGACTCAGTTTTATTGAGTGTGCAGGGTTTTTGACCTTGAGGATGCAGAGGCATCGGTAGAACCCCATTGGACTCCGGACTGAGTCAGGGAGTGTGCTTTTGGGTGATATGTTTACTATGATGTTTCATTCGATTTGATGATTTGTTGTTGACATTTCTGACATGATTATTATTGATGAAGGCTAACGATAGCTTGCCGACCAGACTCACATATGGATTAAAGGGGCCACACACGATTTGCAGAGAGGTTGAGGGAGAGGGGTGGACATCATCCCTGCCACCGCCTGCTATCACTCCCGCCGTGGCTCGAACTGTAGGTTAACAATTATCTAGTTTGAGAGGACCCACGATGCTATGAGGGTCGACTACGACAGTCACTCACGATGATTCTAAGGGGCGCACAATAAGGCAGGGGCCTTATTCCTTAGAACCCTTGGTCTCCTACAAGTTCACCTGGCGGAGTGTTGACTCCAGGGGTTATAGAGGTCTACCAATCAGTCCAGTTGGCGAGTGGCACCCTTGGAGCATGTGGTGCATCCTGAAGGGAACATCGCACAAAAGAAACTCAGATGGCGAGTGGCACCCTTGGAGCACATGGTGCGTCCTGAAGGGCACGTCGCCCAAAAGAAATTCCAGAGGTGAGTGGCACCCTTGGAGCACGTGGTGCGTCCTGAAGGTCACGTCGCATTAATGTGGAGGAAGGGTCAGCCTAAATAACCCTAAGTCATCAACACCTGAATAAACCCTTAAGCAATTCCCCCTAACCAATTTTCGCCTAGCTCACAATCTAAGCCCAAAGCCTAAGACTTTTCTAGGGTACAAAAAAAAAAAATTTAGTGTGACCTAAAAAAAAAAAAAACTTTGCAAGGAAGAAAATTGATTCCTAACTGGTAGGAGAATGACATCACCTTCGTAGTGTAACGTAAAGAATTTTTCAAAAAAACACACACACAAAAAAAAACTAAGACCATTATCCTCTCATTATCCATGCCTACTTTATTAAACCATCCTCCATCACCTTAATCTTCCAGTATCCATCTCCCTTTTACATGTCCAGTTCACATTAC